>OMLC01074944.1:0-13967 GCA_900302585.1 Regalecus glesne
CTGCTGACAGGCAGGGCTCAGGCCTCGAAGTAGCGCGGCAGATGTGTTCAGTTTGAGGGTTTTAAGTGAGTTTTGGCGCCAAGTCCCAGCCGCGAAGCTGTGTCCTGCGTAAAAGCGCCCAACGAGCCGGTACAACGAGCCGGTACAACGAGCCGGTACAACAAGCCGGTACATGTCAGTCTCAAGAGGTTTTTACACCACATGCACACACGCTGACCTCTGACATCCGGGACTTGAGGCTCAAGTCGGGCGTCAGCAGACGCTCCACCGTCCGTGCGTAAAACGGTGATTGGTCTGAAAAAGCTACTCCAGCGGTTGTAGGTGTAGGAGATAACTGGCTGGTTTCATTCATGCCCACACGTGTGTCCCGCCGTCCACCTGTTCCCCTGTCTGTGTTCTGTCTCTCCAGTTGATCACCGAGCAGGCGTCCCTGTCCCTGCCCCGCGGCGCGGAGATCGAGGGGAGGTGTGGGAGCTCCGAGTCGGAGATCCACATCTCCTGGAAGAACAACGCCTACGTGCTCCACATCTTCTTCTCTAAGGTGGGCGGGTAGCAGTTGTCCAAATGACTGTGTGCAGACACGCGTGTGCTAATGAGACCCCACGCCAGCGCCGCTCCTCAGCTCTGGGTCGTGTGTTGATGCGGGTTTCCGGTTGCGTGTGCGTTGCAGGAGTTCCGCGACAAGGGGGCGGAGATGTGGGAGCTCAGCAAGGTCCAGTTCGTGTACGACACCTCGGAGACGTCGCACTTCATCAACGCATACAACCGTGAGTCCAGGCCATGGGGACGTGGTGGCAGGTTCCCACCCTCCGGTCTAGTTTAGAACAGTGAAGCTAACGCCCACCGGCAACTCCTGTACGGGCTTCTGTCTGGAGACATGCAGCCTGTGGACGCTGTGATTGGGAATCACAATTATTGATTACCAAGCATGCATCAAGACACTACCATCAATGGTTTTTGTCATCATTTGGTCACATCATTTTACCAGATTATTATTATTATTATTATTATTATTATTATTATCATTATGATCATTATGATCACATGTGTCGTTAAAAACGATCTGACCAACCTTACTGAAACCACAAAAAGAGGTGAATTAGTTCAACTGGATCAGAAGTTTAGACGTTTCGTCACTCACCAGGTGACTTCTTCAGTCTGAGCTGAACACAGAAGCTAGCTAAGAGGATGGCGCAGCATAGGAGAGCCAACACGTCGGGTCAGGACTCTGCGGACTACACCCACCTACAGGCGAGTGGCCACTCATTCAAGGATGATGATGTTCACATCCTTGATAGGGAGGAACGCTGGTTTGAGAGGGGGGTGAAGGAGGCCATCTACGTTAAGAGGGAGCGACCCTCGTTGAATAGAGGCGGTGACCTGAGAGGACATCTGATGCTATATATACACACACACACACACACACACACACACACACACACACACACACCTCAGGTTGGAGGGTTTGGAGACAGGTTGCAGGTTCGTATCCCGCCGCGTAGCTTGGTAAATTTGAGGCATTCATCATAAAGTACGTTGAGTTGTTGTTAGACTAAAAAAGCGCCGTATAAGAACAAGTCCATTTACTGTTTATCTTTTTAGCATGATGGGCTCTATCTGTTGCTCTTCCCATGTGTCACCAGTGACTTTCACTGCTGTCAAACACCCCAATTCAGAAGGCTGTCCCTCATTATGTAAATTGGTGATGAAGTGACATTGTCATGATGGAGAAAGAAGTGGGGTGGAATCAGGCAGAATAAATCACATGTCAGATTCCCAAGAAATAAAGTCATATGAAAATAATCTATATAATCTCATACACAGATTTTTTCAAGTTGCTCAAAGATCCATCATTATATTCATGTACAAAAAGTAATCCTTTATCTGCAAAGGAAGTATTACTGCCGTGAGATTGCATAAAAATGCTATATTTATGGTACATTTTGTGAGGTTTACCAACATGAGGGGAAAAAGAAAGTACTAGGTTTGATGGTTAAAGCCCAAACACAACTTTTAAGAAAACAGAACCCCTTGTTTTATCCCTAGATAGAAGTAGACGGACTGGAAAATGCACACTCTGGGGTGGCTGAGCTCTAACGGGATCCAAAGCGATGCCTTTCCCAGCCTGAGTGTTCACAGTGCTCAGAGGAGCAGAGAGGAGATGCTCACACTTGTCATGTTTTGGCACTCATTCACCAAACACTTCACAGATGCGAAGGTGTTGGGTTACCCTCTACGCCAATCACACAGCTGTTGGCCAATCCCAGAAACAAAATGGAGGTGCTTCCTTGGTGGTCTGTTTTACGATTAGTCCCTATATTGTGGGGGTGGACACAGACATTGATAGAGCTTGGTGGATTAAGGCCAGATGCCCGTGCTGATGCCCTGGAGTGGGTTTGAACCTGCAGCTGCTGGCTTGTCAGTTCCTGAAGCGCTCTACCACTGAGATACCAAGGCCCCCAAAATTTTAACATGATTCATGTCAGATAATGCACTTGGTTTTAGAGAACATCACAAATTCAGAAATATCTCAAAATAAATTCTAGCTGCAATAGAGTTTATTAAAAATTATCATCATCATCATCATCAGTGGTCACTCTAAGTGAGTAACTGTCCTCTCCATTGAGCGGTCTTCCAACCATGTCTTGTATACACTATACATGATAGGTGCACTATGTTCTGTCATGTCAATCCACCGCAGGCATGTACGTCAGTAACCTGCCAACACGTATCTCAGCATCTCTGATACATTCTCTCCACCATTGGGCTTCATCACCTCTTACTTTATATTGTGTTGCCCTGTGGTTGAGAAACCAAAGTCAAATTACATGTATGTGAAATAAATGGATTCTGGTTTAACTGGGCTTTGTAAGGTGTCCTTGAATGCTCTGAAAGACACCCATAAATGACATGTATTATTATTATTATCATTAATGGGGAAGTGCCGTGGTCCCCAGTGCCCATGCGCTATGGCTGACAGGTTCGTTCTGACAGGCTGTCAGCCCGCACAAGCTGCAGACCGTTCAAATGACCAATCGGGGAGGACATCACTGAAAACCAAGTCTACACCGTTCCAGCTATATGAGTGCTCCCCACCCCCACAACTGCTCAGAGGAACGTTATCATGTGGCTGCATCTTGGCTCCTGTCCTAAGCAGTAAAACTGCCCTCCGGGGTAAATTCAAGGATGGGAATGGCTGGGTTATGTGGGCTGCAAAGACGTATTAGGTCAAATATGTTATCAGGTAAATGATAGTCTCCAAATACTGTGTCTAGCAGAAACCTGGCATTGTGATGTTTGCTTAATGAAATAATAATAATAATAATAATAATAATAATTCCCTTATCAGTCCCACAAGAGGAAATTTGGATTTCTCTGCATTTGTGACTCAACCTATTGTATAGGAGCAGTGAGCTGCCAACATATGACGCTCAGGGAGCAGTTAGAGGTTAAGTGTCTTGCTCAAGGACACCTCAACATGCTGTATGCAGGACCGGGAATCGAACCTGCAACCTTCCGATTGCCAGACAACCGCTCTACCCACTGAGCTATGTCGCCCCCAAAGGGGCAACATAGGACCAATAGACATGTAGACAGACAGACAGAATATCCATAGACTCCAAAATCACCCCCTCTATCACCCCCTCTATACAGGGGGCTGATAGAGTTCTGTGGACGAGCCAGCATTGGTTAATGCTGTGAAAATAAGACAACAAACAAGGAAAAGTAATCTATCCTAAATTCCTTCAGCAGCAACTTCATCATTAATTGTGCAATACTGCCACCTGGTGTCACGTCAACTGAAGTCCATTCCTCAAACTGAGGCTCCGACATCAGGCCTTCAGTCATAGATGAGAAATGTTTTAGATACAAATATAGAAACCATCAAAGATGTTAAACCAGAAGATTGAAGAGTCAGTGAGTGACTCCACTAACCAGCGTTTTGCAGAGACCACTTGGTCAACACAGCAGGACGTTTTTACCACCTGGTGGAGAACAGCTGTCATCACCGGAGGACTTTACAAAAAAGGTGAATCGGTTCAACTGAATAAGACGTTTATTCAGAATAAGCTTCTTATCCAGTTGAACTGATTCACCTTTTTTGTATCTCCCTTACCTGCATTATTGAGAAGGCATCAAGACACCCGAGGACTTACACTGTCTGATGTCAGCCGTTTGAGACCCAATCACATCATTAGATCTGAACGTACAAGAGGAAGTTGGTGAACCTGATAACATCTTCTGAGGTTTTAGGTGGTAAAAAACCAACTTCTTAAACAGAGGAGGACTGGGCACTAGCTCGGTTCATCATTCATCACTTTTCCAGAGTTATTGTGTGATGAAATTTAGACATCGTCATATTGTGATGGGAAATTTTGCTGTCGAGTCAAGTCTTTAATGTTCTCTGACATTCTAACAAATTGAGGTGTAAAATATTTGAGGGAAAATTATTTGAAGATTAGTTTTAGTTTGATATTATAGTTAACATCACTGAAGTTCACTTTAAAATGTCACCATCAGTCCCCATGCTGTGGGGGTGGACACCGTATTAGACGGAGCTTCCGGGATTTATGTTGGATACCCTTTCCTGATGCCGGTCAATGGGCTCGAGCCTGCAACATCTGGCAGTTCCTGAAGCACCACTGAGCAAACATGGCCTCCTGTTAGTCAAATCAATACTAAATACGTTTATTTATAATTCATTTAGATTAATGAGCCTACCAGGTAGAGTTCATCAAGTCATGAAGATTTATTTTTTTAAATCCGATACCCATCAAATATATGGTTGAACAGGTGGAATGATTTCATTCTGCCAATACTATCTTTGGTTGACTGCAGCCTACAGCTGATACTGGGTGGTAAAATGGTAGGAATATGCATTGGCAAGCATTTGGCATTACAACTGTCATCACAAGACAACTGTTATGAATCAATATACGGATATATAACGAGGTCATAAATTTGGCAAAATAACCTATATAGACTGAATGGATTATCATTTTGGAGAAGTTTAGTCACCCAGCACCGCAGCCTTAGACAAAACACCGCACATGATGGTCAACACAGAGGTTGTTATACATTTGCAAAGCATTGAAATCTTTCACAAAAATGTCATGGAGAAAACACCCAGTCTGCATCAAATCAGAGTAATCAGAGTCCTAGCTGGTCCAGCACTGACGCCTGCCGTTGTTGGGGTTAAACCTCGCTACAACACTCCGCAAAGGGTCACCAATGGAACAGCACAAAGAGACTGATGTGTTCTGTGCATCATTTTAAAGCTGGGGTATATAGGTTTTTTTTAATGAAGTCATTGCGCAGAAATTCTATAATAACCTTACTGTGTACTACAATTCAAATGGTCTGAGAGAAAACTAGACTTCTGCTTCTCTTCTTCGCTCTGAATTCAGGCTTTGAACAGTTTAACCAGGCGATTTCCATCAGTCAATTCAGAGGACATCCTAAACGGCTGTTCTACAAATGCAAATGTGTGTGAGCAGTCATTCGTGGTTGTAACCGTAATCCTAAAAATCAACAAGACCAACTTGGAATGGCTGCTGCACATGAACTATACTAGTGCAACTATGAGAGTAACAGGAGAAAATATTCTCTTGCATGGATAGATCAACTACAACACGAGCTTCACAGGTCTCACTCTGATGTTTCCTGATTTTAAACTGCTAAGGGCCTGCAGAGGTCATTTGGTAGGAGGGACTTAGCGGAGTGATACGAGCCATCGGAGAGGCAGAAGGCTTTGTATTGGAATGTTCACGTTACCTCCTACCGCCTTAAGAATATCAGCACAATACAATGAAAGACAGTATCACCATACTCAAGTGTACTGATGTTTTCCAACACTGTATGGTAGTGAGAGAGGCTGTTCAAACCAAATCTCACAAGTCCTGAATTCCAAACAGTCATGATGAAAGACAATATCTATTACGACTTCCCAAATGGGGCAGGACCATTTATGCTTTTGCGTGGGTCTGCATCTATGGAGGTCATTACCATGTCCATTAGTAGGAGATCAGAGAAATCAATACTTGAAATATGCCTTGTGGAGGTTTTCCCTCAGCCAGCAGCAGCAGCCGTCTGACCTCTTACAGTCTGAGGACAAGACACCAGCAAAAGCCTTTCACCATCCACATGGGTCTGAAGAGAGGCAGGATGCTGCTACAGGTACACCAAGATGGAAACGACATAATCCTTTAACTCCCTTTAATGAGAGATTTTGTTTTGTGGTGCGTTTTATATTTGTTTGTAATTTTCCACATTTATAATTTCACAAGAGAGAACTGTTCAATTGCCACAAGTTCAGGACTTGTGGAATTGGTTCTCTGCATTCAACCATTCCTATTGTATAGGAGTGTTGAGCACAGCTGCCATATGGCACTCATCGAGTAGATAAGGGTTCAGTGTCCTCATCAAGGACACCTCAACATTCTGAAATGATCCGTTTCCTGTTTTCTTAAGTGATTTTTTCATGGGTTTATGTTTTTAACGATCAACACTCAAACATATAAATGAATATTTTATAAGTATGTCTCTATGAAGGCGCGGATGTTGGATAGATAGCTTACTCTTCATTTGGCGACAGACATATGGGTTCAAGTCCGTGACTACTGGGAGGGCTTCCGGCACTGTACCGTTGACTCGCTATAAAAGGAGACCGTTCATCATGTCGTGCTAAAGTACGATATATTACATTCATTAAGAGACAATTAAAACAAGTCTCAATCTTATCTAGTGCTGGTAACAGATAGCTGCTTTAATTCCCCTGAGTGCTCTACAACCATGGAGTAAGAGAGAGACAAAGATACACAGTAAGAGAGAGAGGGGGCGAGACAAAGACAGTCTGCGAGAGACAACCACCCCGTCCAACCACAGACTTTAAATAATGATGAGTTTGATTCCAGCTCTCCATACCCGCTGACACAATTGCAGCACCAATTACAGAAGTGTAGCTGATCAAAATACCAGAGGATACCTGCGAGTACTAAGGGATCTCTGAGCCACCCTTCAAGAGAGGAACTAGGTTTTCTGTAGAAAACCAACACCACCAGTAAAACACAACACCACACTATGAGAATCAAATAGCTTGAGACTTAAGAAGAGCTTAGACTGGTTGTTGTCCAGGACGGTCTCTGATCTGCTCTCTCATCTGTTGGCTACTACAGATGACTTTTTGTGATTTGTGAGCGAATCAAAAACTGTACAAATATTGGAAAAGCAGAAGACTTAAAACGTCCATCCATTAAACGGGTTCAAAATCTTTCTCAACAACTCTTTCCTAACATCCCATAATTATTAGCTTCATTTCCTAGACCAGGACAGTTCACATTGAAAAAGTGTTGTGACACTTTAATAATGTGGAGAACAGTATATTCTTTAAATTTGGGCAGCACAGTGGTGCAGTGGTCAGCACTGTTGCCTACAGCCTAAGCAAGAAGCTCCTGGGTTCGAATCCTGTCCCGGGTCCTTTCTGTGGGGAGTTTGCATGTTTTGCACATATTTAAGTGGGTTTGTTCCAGGTGCTCTGGTTTCCATCATAAAGACATGGATGTTGGGGTTAACACTCCTACCTGCGCCCCGCCTGCGCCCCTGAGCAAGGCAATAGGAAAAAGAACTGGACCTGGTCCCTGGATGCAGAAGCTGCTCACTGGTCCAATATGATAGGATGGGTTAAATGCAGGGGATGGAGTTCCCTACAGGGATCGATAAAGTATTCAAAATCTACAAGACTACTACACCTTCAACAGATTTTTCAGGTCGTGTAATGAAGCCATTGACTATTGAAAAGACATTTGTCTGGTAAGCAGTTGGAAAAATAACTCGCTAACTGACACCAAACTAGCCAGTGGAGGTACATGGTAGTAGACCGAGACTACTTTTATTCTAAACGGTTGTTCAATCTTTTAGAGTTGATTATGCCTCAGTCAGATTTTCATGGCTTTTTCAAAACCTATACAAATTACTATTTCCCTCCAATCAGTGGTTAAAAGAACAATCGATCGATTAGTTATTAGTAATTGACAAACAGGCAACAGCATCCCTTTTAATTAATACTTTTTATAAAACTACACAAACATCTTACGAGAACTTACAGGATGAGCTAGACAGGTCTCCCCTATTGTGAAATCCAAATCCTTGCTAAAGTTTTCCATGAGAATAATGCAACTTGCTAGCTCAAGTCAGACACAAGGACTTTGAAAACAACAACACAGAGAGCAGAAGAAAGAAAATGGATTAGAACCAATGACACCAGTAGAAAGCTCAATCCAGCAGTGATCAGACTCACTAAATCCACCTGCAGTCAACCTGCAGACTACTTTTAGGATATAACAATAGACATGTTTGAATAATAAACTGGAAATTAAAATGCATCTGGAAGGACTAACAGTACAAACTGACAGTGGTCTTTAACCATGGATCATTTAGATCCAGGGAGGCACTGCAAAAACATAAAATAACAAATGAACAGATGAACAAGGATGGGATGAATAAAACAGTTAAAAAATGTCCTTCCTCATCCTCACCCATTGACTTACATGAGTGTTTAGAGTGAGTAGAGACCTGGAAGCAGAACACCAGAGACTGTTACTGGATAAAATCAAAACTCAGTGCTAAATGTTTAAAACAGCCAGGGATTTTTTTAATTATAATTTTTGCTTCAAAATACGTGTAGCACAATGTGAAGTGAGATGCCTCCACCACCTTCTCTTGGTAACTTCTCTATGAGCTACATGGATAAGCTATGTGGTACGCGAGGCCTGCATGGGCCCCTGAATGAGCTTTACAGTAAAGGAAGGCAGCATGCCAGCCATGGCAACATCCACAACCACCTTTAGATAACAGAGAAACTTGTCTTTCTACAACATCCTGGGAACAGTCCGCATTCACACTCCCCTTCGAGTCACCGGTCCCAGGTGGAAAACAATAGCAGCCGAGCCTTTGTGCTGGGGAAATCTATCCATGCCTGTGACAATAACATTGTCATCTGAACAGACCGTGTTAGTCCTCATAACAGCCGCTAAGCCTGCTCCTTCCTATCAATAGCAACAGCCTGTTATGGGGACACGCCCGGCCTCACGCCTTTGTTAGACTGGCGTCTGTATCCCAAATAAGACACTGACACTCACAACGCCTCAGTGACAAGTCTGAAAAGCTTCACACTGGACAACAATCAGCAATCCATCCATTTCAAAACAGAGGAATGACAACTGAATTAAACCAGAAAGAGAAAAAGAACAGGCACAACTCAGCCTTTCTAAACACCAAAAAGGAAAGAAGATGGAGGGAACGGTTCAAACAAAGTCAAAACAAGAGGAACAAGGAGGGAAAAGTTTATGTGAGGTTTTAAGGGGTCAGGTGAATCCTTCTGGAGGTCTCCATCTGGATAGGCAAATAAGCCACCGACCTAGAGGATTAAAATAAAACCTGAGCGGGTACCTAGGCCAGAGAACAAGCCGGTCAAAAGATGTGGCCAGAGTGGACACAGAAACAGACCCTGATACTCATCATGTCCCAACACCATGTCAGTCAAAATACCCTCAAGGTCAGACATGTACTTTTTTTTTACAACAAATATATAATCCTTATGAAAAAGTTTTAAACCACACTAAACTTCCTTCAGGTCAATAAATAAATTAATTAATGATTCTCTTATCAGTCCCACAAGGGGAAATTTGGATTTCTCTGCATTTTTGACCCAACCTATTGTATAGGAGCAGTGAGCTGCCAACATATGGTGCTCGGGGAGCAGTTAGGGGTTCAGTGTCTTGCTCAAGGACATCTCCACATGCTGTATGCAGGACCGGGGATCAAACCTGTGACCTTCTGATTGCCAGACGACCGCTCTACCCACTGAGCTATGCTGCCCCCTGCAAGATCTGTATTTTAGAATAGCCTGAAGCATCCAAGCCCCCTCTACCTCCAACCTTCTCTCATCCCCTGGTGTCCCATACTGATGTTGTTGACAGAGATATGGGGGATGTTTCAGCATCTCCAGCGTGAAACTTTTGCTGTGGTTTATGAATATTAATGACAGGCCAGTTAAATAGTGGTTATGGCTGGGGGTAGGTAGAGGTGGATCTCCTGTGTCTCATACAGATGCTTAAATGTACCTTCCACATCATAGATCAGCGCTTTTTCCACAGTGTCAATATTAAATGTCATGGGATGAGAATAGACTCCCATAATTGAACCACACCCTGAAATAATTTTCTGCACAAACTAATATGTCACTCATGGTTGAAACAATCTTAAACTCAATCTATAAGTCATAGTTTATCTGAAGTCTCCTCCTGGTCCCTCTCATTCCCGCCTGATGCCACTGCCGTGCCTCCTTTCTCTTACCTGTACTTCATTCCTGTCTGGTAGGACACACACTCCTCCAGGACCAAGCAGTTCATCTTCAGGAAGTCCTCCATGTTCTTGATCTGAGCGGCGACCTTCTGCTCACGCAGCCTCTGTAGCTCGGCATGATCGGTGGCACGCGGCTGGTTCAGACCCTGCTCTGAGTGGTAGCGGTTGATGCCGCTGCGGATGCTCTCGCTGTATGGCATGGACAGCATCTTCCCGCTGCTGCTGCTCTTACGCAAGACGCTGCCTGACACGGCCGGCTTGGGGATCTGCAGGTTGTCAGGAGGACAGTAACTGGACCGGCTGAGGGCTCCCCGGGGGCCACCCGCATACCCGCCTGCAAACATCCCCCCCCTCCTTCCCCTTCCAAAGCCGTGGAGAGCAGAGTTGGAGAGAAGTGGGTCCACTAGCAGAGCGAGGAGGCAGCAGCCTCCTCCTCCTTAAATAGCACCTGCGCTTATTCTATCTCCCGCACGGGGCATCGGCAAAGCCATGCATCCTGTAATCAGAGTCCCCCAGCAATACCCCACCCACTCAAAAAACAAAAAAACAACAACAGGCAGATAGTGGCAGGGTTACACTGAGAGGAAGCATTCAGGTGACTGGCTGGTAATGAGAGAGACAGAGACAGACAGAGAGAGACGGAGAGAGAGAGAGAGAGAGAGACATGCACTCAGTGCTAAAGGAGGGGGTACTCCCTCCTCATCTGGGTTCAAGCTAGTTTGGAGAGGGTATTAAACATAACCCACCATCAGAACTTGACAAGCCAAAACACAACAGGATGGTTAAGTTTCTGGTTCTGGCTCAGAAGGCAATACTAGATCCAATACCAAGTACTCTGAGGTGGAGTGATCAGCGCTGTTAGTCATCACTCATCAAGTAATGCATCATCACACCATCATCCTATGGCTAAGTCCCCCATTTTTGAAGTTAGCAACAGGTTAACTGCTACTGTTTGCTGTCAAGGTCATAGGACAAATGACACTGATTATGTAACCTTCACTTTTTGTGTTGTTTTTATTGACTTTAGCTGCTCTTACAACAGGGACAAAAGGAAAATCCCTGTGGCACAACTTAGATGGGATCTAAAATGCAGATATGGAGGGTTCCAAGCTACAGGTCACTAAGTTCTGATAATGGGTAAGAGACACAGAGATGAGAGCAGACTGAGAACGAGTATTTATTCAATTAGCTTTAAATCCCACCAAAGTCTCACTGACCTTATGACAGTCATATAAATAGACCCTTACCATCGACATAGGAACCGACGGACAGCCTGAAACAACACACGTACACTGGCTTTGGATTTTACACCAAAGGTCAGGCTTTACATTCCTGGTGACGGAGTCCTGTTTACCATGTCCAAAACTCTAGACGGTTAACATCAGCTCTTCATCCCTACATTTACACACACACATCTGCTTACAGCCATCAGTGGACATTATCACTTCAAATCAACCACACATTAGCCGTCAACCATCACACGTAGGTTGGTTGTGCCTGGTGTGGCCAGCAGAGAGCAGCACTGTCCACACCACAGACAAAAGGAACCCAGCAACAGGATGTGATGCACACAACTTGTGAAGAGTCACGGTTTGGATAAGAATAGAACCACCATACATCAGCCCAAGTCCTAGCTGAAAATGTTCATTTGAGATTACACTCCATTAGGTGATTTTATTAAATGGACAGATAGCCGACTATGACCTGTCAGTGTTAGCTGTGTTGGCAAAGCTGAAAAGAAGGAGCGGTTGGTCGAGACTGCTCAAAAGAAGAAGAAAACAAACTTGAAAATTGTATATGAACAGGAAATGGAAGAAACACAACATATAAGGATCATTCATCACAAACAAATCTCATTTCACCACATGAAATAACTTTTTCCTATAAGAGTCCCAGCCATTAAACATACCCCCACTCTGTACAAAGACCAACAACTTTGACCAGGAGGAAGACAGCTGATGTAAAATGATCAACATCGAACTTTCATCGATCCTTTTCATTTAGAAACATGCGGCTGTCCTTGTGTCTCCTCGAGTCAACGCCTTCCACTAACCCTGAATCCATAAACCAAAGCCGAGATGGAGGTTTAAGGCTTTCATTGGTCACAATAACCAACATCACATCCCAAAGACTTTCTACTAGACGACAAGAGAGCAGCAACATGAGAACATTAGTCTTAATCCCAAAGCCAAATTTGGGTTTGGCATAAATCCCAGAACTCCTCCACATGGTATCTCCAACTCATTCAAGTTCTTATGATACCACCTAACCGACCCAAACAACCCAACAGAGATGGAAAGGAAGAGTTCAGGCAAGGCAACATGCACCTTCATGCATACCTACCCCACACACACACAATTTGGTCAACGGGACGGACATATACCCTTCCCCAATACTCACCTGGTTTCTTGGGGATCGGCTCATGAGCAAAGTTATAGGGTGTCCGTCTCCTCTTATAAACACAGGCTGCAGCCGCCAATGCGGTGGGTCCACCCAAACTGGGAGTGTCTTACTGGGAAAATGTCTAAACCAATTAGTGAATGAGAAAGCTAAAGCGACCCCCCACACCACCCAGTCCTCCTCTCTACTCCTCCACCTCTCATCTTCCTTCCTTCATGGTGGAGATCCATTTGTGTCCTTTAGTACCTCCCTGACTTGTTTCTGCCAACCGCAGCAGAATAACATCAGCCCTGAATTATTCACTAACAGCTTTCTGCACTAAGAGCCTCTGACTGGTGTGCCACAGGAAAGAATACTAAGTGGTGGACAATAATGAGGGACAGAGTGTGCGCACATGAATCACACACATACAGCAAGTGTCTAACCACCAAACATGTTCATGTCTGCCGTCTCTGTAGAAGACAGCCACAGACAGAAAACCACAGCAGTGGCTGTATTGAACTGGTTCATTGGAAGCATCCCAATGCATGCTGTACTCAGGTTAAACTCAGGTTTGGAGAGTAAAAGAGGCGGAGGATCCGACCCAAAATGAGTGTGTCATCCCTTGTTCTGATGGGCCAACTCTGCAATATTAAGCAAACACATGTTGTTATTAAAGAACTTACTGTTGGGTTTTCTGGCTCGCACACCCGAGCTTCAACTTCCCCTGGCAGCTAACAAGGGGCCTCGATGTGACCCAATCCAGGAGATGTCTAGAGGTTTACCAGCCATTCCTGAATGACAGGCCCCAACCCCGATCAATATTTGATGACATCCCTAGAATTCACACAACACACACAAACAAACATATCTATCTGGAGTTAACATCCACAAAGTCCTGACATGGACCAGCCACACCACCTCTGTTGTTAAAGAGGACCAACAGTGTCTGTGTGGCCTCAGGAGCCTAAAGCCATGTGGCCTGAGGCCCCACATCCTCAGGGACTTCTACCAGGAGCCCATAGAGAGCTGCTGACAGGCTGCTCCACCACCTGGTACAGCTGCTGGACCAGCAAGGAGCACCAGGCCCTGGGTAGGGTTGTGACACAGCCCAGCACATCACTGGATGTGAGCTGGCCAGTCTACAGGAGCTGTACACCCAGCAGTGTCTCAGGAAGTCCCTGTGGGTCCTGAAGGATCCAGCACACCACACAACAGCCTGTTCT
>OMLC01074999.1:3870-15756 GCA_900302585.1 Regalecus glesne
CCCCAGCAGTGGATGAACTTTCTCCATCAGCTCAGAGGGTTCAACCTCCTTCTAGAGCTGCTGGCTAACAACACAGTGATCCAGTCTGTCCTCTGCTCCTCTATCCATCACTGTCTGCCTTAGCCTGGCCACAGGGCAGGACAGGGACGGACTTCAATGGACAGTTAAAGAAAGTCATAGTCGTCAACCTGCCCTCCATTCATCTTCAGAGACTTAAAAAACATCTCTGAAGTCAGGGAGTGGGGAGGGGACATCACTGCAGACCCATCCCACCCTGGGATGATGCTGTCAGAGCAGGACAAGACAAAGAAACCAGGGCTGGGATTGGTTCCCGCATGACTCTGTGGCCTGACTTCGAAATAAGCGGTTGACCATGGATGGATGGGTGGATGGATGGATGGATGGATGGATGGATGGATGGATGGATGGATGGATGGATGGAAGGATGGAAGGACATTAAATAAAATACCCAAGTGCATCAAAAGCAAGCCAGCAAAATGAGTCCAGCAAGTACCTCAAACTCAGACCGATAAGTCTGCTCAATGGACCCTAACCTTACCAGCCCCGTCCCGTTGCACATCGTGACTGTGATTTTATCGTTGATGTTTTATCTAATTAAATGATTGAATAACATGAATGATCTACTCAGACTGTACTCTGTAGTTGCTCTTAGTGGATGCTTGTTCTGGTTGTTTTTCTGCTCCTGTCTGACAAAGGACTCTTTTACGTTGTAACCCCCTGCTGCTGTTCATTCCCTTAGCACAGGTGCAGCCGTGAACAGCAGCGAGAGCCTCCCCCCCTCCTCCTCCGTCAACGACATCTCCTCCATGTCCACTGACCAGACCCTGGCCTCAGACACTGACAGCAGCCTGGAGACCTCCGCAGGACCCCTGGGGTGTTGCAGGTGACTAGCCGCCTGCCTGCGTAACCCCGTGTTCTTCCGAAGGTGAAGAACCCCTCATGAAACCACTGCACCCCACCGAAACGACCAACCCAAGCGATGAGAAAAAGAAAATCCAAAATGAGCGTATTAAGAACAAAAATGTGAGTCGAGGAAATTGAAAAGATTCACAAATTTGAAATGAAGCCTGCACATTTTCATTAAGAAAAAAGATGTATGTAAGCAGAATTTAACGGGCCGAGACACGTTTAAGAGATTCTAGCTGCTTTGCTTATATTTCTCCATCTCTTCTTGTATATGGCATCCCCCCCCAAAAAAACGACCAGATGCTTCTACCGGCATTACTGTAAAGTGTATATTAACTGGCTGCTAGTCTTCTAATACTTTACACGAGCGTCTACGCTTCAACCTTCGTGGCGAGATGGGCTGCCATTTTGTTCCTGGCTTCTGTACGATATAATTCTCCATTCGCATTCTCCTCTAGCTCCCGTCCATTCCTTATGTGATGACAATGCTGTATTTGAACACCTAGGCTTGGTCTCAGTGACCCTCTTCCTCGTCCCTACCTGACACACACCCGATGTGAGGTTGCCAGATTTGTGTGTCTGTATGTGGTTATTATGCAGGGTACGTGCACTCGCATTGCCCGCCGTCCTTCTTGTAAATAATGTAATTCTGTACAGCTGAGGGGCACGCGGAGTGGGACTGACGGCCAGTACACTGGGAGCTCTCTAACTAGCGCACCTTGCCACATTACCACTTTCCACCTTAGTTCCCCCACAACCCCGCCTGTAGCTATAGTCCTGCATGATTAGATGAATCTATGCTACTATGCTCACTGTATGCTAAAGCTAGTCTGTATAGAGACTTTTATGAATACCTAATGTAAACTTACGCAACTCCAAATATTGGAGTTCTGGTTCAAGGATAGTGTGCGTGCGTGTGTGTGTGTGCGTGTGTGTGTGTGTATGTGTGTGTGTAAGAAAGAGAGAGAGAGAGAGAGAGAGAGAGTTTGTCTGCTGGGAGTCATGACCTTCAGTTGGGTGTATGTCAGGGCTGAGCTCAGGACATAGGGTCAGTACATGCAGAAGTGACGTTTCTCCTCACCTTTCCTTTTCAGGCTTTGAGCACGTTACGTTCCAAAGCCCGAGCCTTGCGTGTCGCCAGTTTGATTTCCGTTAGCTGTGTTTGTATCATCTCTTCTCATCCCCCCCCGACACTCTATGGTCACCCTCTCAGGAACACAGGAGGTCGGTCCGTTGTAAGCCACCGCGGTGTTCCGTGTTTGATTGAATGAGAGTAGCAGGATTCGAGTCGGGGTACAGGTGGTGTGGTGGGCATGTAAGGAAGGCAGGATCATGGGTGTTTACCTCATAGCGACGTTTTGTTCTGTTCCTCAGCAAACCCAAGCACGTCATTTAGCTAAATGATGACTCATGCCGTTTTTGTTCATACAAAAGGGAATTGGTTACGAGCATTGCCTATCAGCCAGATATGTTGAATTTCTTGTCCGGGAGATTTATTTATTGATTTATTTATTTTGATAGACTGAACCTGAATATGGCAAGTGCCTTTTAGACTGATGCAGTTTTTCCTCGTAAACGGGACGAGTTTAGTTTTTATCGCCGGTATCGAAGATTGAGATATGGATGGGGCCCATTGTATGACAGGCCATTGCCGTGGGTAACTGAGGTGTCAGAAGAGATCACGCTCTTGTAGCAGTACTGTACCTTGTTCGTCTTTTATGCTGTATTCCCCGAATCCTCCCTCACCCGGCCAGAGTTACGTGCATCTGCTCTCACCGCTCAAAGGTCAAAAGGTTGAGCCATTTGGTCAAAACCAACCTGCACTTGTGGCAAACTGATGTTTTGAAGGTCTCCTCACCAAACACCCTCCTGTGCACAAACAGAAATTTGCACCATACATCAAGGCCCGTCATCCACCATGATACCTTTCCTTTGCATCCTATTGACCAACAAGCACTACAGATGTGTTATGAAGATGTTCTGCACATGCGACGGACTTGTGATCACATGACCCGCCACATCAGCCAAGCTCCTGTCCCCCCTTACTGAACTGAACAGGTGGTGTGTGCGTTGTATTGCTTGTTGTTTTTTTTGTTCGTTTGTCTTTGTTTTGTTTTGTACTTGGTGTGTATCTTATTTTCTCAGCGTCCTTACATTTCAATAAAGGAGTGAAATAATTCACCGTCTTTCCTGTGCTGCTATATTTCAAGTTTCCCTTTGGGTTTTGGTGTGCCGAGGGCTTTTCACGACCGTGCCATCCTCCATCATGACTTGTGGGGCTTTGCGAGGTGCCGCGCTGTCTCCTGTCACAAGCACACGTCACTGCTTTCTAATGATGACCTTCTAACGCGTTGTTCTGGCAGTTAATAGTCATTCTTGACTCAACCTTCTGGTGGGGTTGACGGAGTCGAACGGCAACAATGTGAGACGCACCTGTGTACGAATGAGTCCAAGCACTTGTCAGATGCATTGGGTTACACGATGCGTTTGTGCCACACTGTGACAATCAGCTCGCTGACCAGTTGAACAGCCAAGCGGATTTCTAGAGAGATGGCATATACCACCATCCTTGTTCAAAGCTGATTAAGAAAAAAACAACATTTGTAGCTATTTGTGCAGCTTTGACTGTAGACTTTAACCATATTCCCAGGTTACTATAGACAGCATGGCTAGTTTGTCCGGTGATGAGCAGCGTAGCTTTTCAATATCTTGAAGAAAAAGAAAAAAAAGCCACATGCACAACCGGAGGTGCACTTGCCCCATTTTTCGAGCAGTACCAGTTGTGAGGACTGCAGATGTGGACATTTCATTTGCTTTTGCTCCCCTAATGAAGCACTGCTCCCTTTGGACGTTCTGCACATCTGTCTGATCTCCATACCATCAGCAGTTTTCCACTTGCATGGATTTGGCCTAACGCACCCCGTTGCTGTACATATGATAGATTATAATACTCAATCACTATTTTAAACTTTGAATAGCTGACATTGTTGTTTACACCTTATTCTTTCTTACCAGTGGCTTGTGTACAGCGACATATTTAAGGACTTGCTTACACAAAGATAGGAGGGGTGACTTGAGGGCGCGTCTCCAGGCTAAGCTATGTGTTTAGCTCGGCTCTCTGTCCAGGGTCAGACCAGGGCAATCTCTACAAACAGGGTGGAACTTTCTCTTCTTTGTATTGTTTGAAACGATCAACATGGTTTTATTACTACCGGGTTTGATGTTTGAGCGGGCTCCTATGTGACGACTTCTCAATGTACCGTTGTAGGTTTTCTACAGGGCGTTTTTAATCCTCGCACCAAGCGAATTCTTGTTTAAGCTGATAGCGGAGAACGTTCCGAGTCCTACTTTTAAATGCTCTTGAGTAGAAAAAGCTGAAACATATTTATTTCCCCGTTTTGTCCCCCCCTTGATTTGTTTTTTCTTTTTCTGAATGTAAACATTTTACATCTCGTGATGAGACACTCCTCCGGACAAATCACTCTAAAGGTGCTCTCCAGGCCTGTCCGAGTCCACACACCTGACGTCTAGATCAGGGGTTTTCCAAAAGGGGGTCACGACCCTCAGGGTTGCCGTGAGGGGGTGTCAGGGGGCGGTCGGAAGTTGGAGAGGGAAACCCTTTTTTTTTCTTAAGTAAAAATATTCAAATTAGTATGGGTATATTTATAACATATTAAGTAGCCTATAAAAACAACATATCACATATTTTAACATGATTATCTGTAATCTCTTTCTGATTGGCTTGGCTATTATTCATTTTTCAAGTTTGGCCGTAGCAGCCTATTGGCACCTTGTTTGATAACACATTTTGAATTTGGGGGGGGGCTTGCCTTGAACCTAACGGTATTAGGGGGCCTTGGCATGGAACATTTTGGAAACCCCTGGTCTAGATGACTCTTACGCGGAGGAGGGCGAGGCATCAACGCTGAATGTAGAGACGTAGAGATGTACGGCTATCCGACAACACTCGTTAATGCTGCCCGGCTCGGTCATCGGTGTCCTCGTGTGTGACTTTGCAGAAACCAGCATTTCTCGTGGACTGTTGAAAAGGTCGGATCGGATTTCACGGCCCGCCGTCAAGACGGGGGAACTGATTGTATGAAAAATGTCCTTACGTTGTCTTCTCGCCGTCAAAGAGCCCGACTTTGGTGCAGTGGCTATTGAGGATGGCGAGGGAAAGGATTTAATGGTCGACAACGCTTGTGTTTTTAGTAAATCCTCTCCGATTTAAGATACACACTCACCAACACCCCCCCCCACTCAAAAAAATACATATTTAGCCGTTTTCATGGTGTTTCAACTACAAATGACTGCCTCGGTCAGTCAGCATTACTAGTACTGTCATTACTGAATGAGTAGTTTTGATTTATTGCATCTTGGATCTTCTGGTGACAGCACAAAATCCTGGACACGTTCAGGTGCTTGTGATCCCCAATTTATTGATTTTCCTTCCAGATTTATTCCAGATGATAGTCATGTCATGGATGACTAGCAATTCAACAATGCAATAAAGCGAGTTATTGCAGTCGGGGGAGCAGGCTACTGCAAGGTCAGGGTGACGCGTATAGCAAATGTTTAGAGTCTTAAATGTGAATAAATTCAATTGGAGCCTTGAAGTGGGGGAAACCCCATCTAGTTCATCTAAATCAGGTGGTGCTGACCTTTAATTCGTTCATTTAACCCCCTCCGTCCCCTTCTTTCTTTATCTCCGTGCTGTTTAAATGAATCATTCTGTTGACATTGTCAGGTTGAAAAATTGTATGTTTCACGCTGATGCTCTCCAAGCTTCAGGCTATAGCGTTCCAAATAAAGTCAAGTAAATCCAATGCAAAAGAAAATGAAATGGTTCAAAAAAATATTTAAAAATTACTGAAAGCTGTTACTGTAAACACTCAACATTTTAAAGGAACTGTGTATGTAAAAATACTATATGTATGTGATTGAAAATAAACGAAACCTTTGACCTTGGAGATGACCTTTGTGTTTTCTATTTGCGACCCGAAGAGATCACCTTTCACATATGGGACTGCATGTTCCCCGAGTTGTGATGTTTCATGATGGCAATTTCTGGCCTCGACCATAACTACTACTATAGGTGCGACTACTACTGCTAGTAAAGCCCTTCGCTGCTCCCATCAGGGGTCCCCATAGCAGATCATCATCTCCATCTCCTCCTGTCCTCAGCATCATCCTCTGTCACACCAGCCACCTCCATGTCCTCCCTCACCACATCATAAACCTCCTCTTTGGTCTTCCTCTTCTCCTCTTGCCTGGACATTCAATCTCAGGGGTTGAACACTCAGGGGTTCTGTGCCTTGTTCAAATACACTTCAACATGCTACCTGCAAAGCTTGGGGATCGAACCACCGATCTTCTGATCGGTGGTTCTAGACAGCCGCCCTACCTCCTGAGCTATGCCTCCCAAGACTGCTTTCCAAGTTTAAAAGATACCCCCCCAGAGACATCATCCAACCAGATTAGGAATGTGAAGAGCAGGACACTCACATGAGAATGAGTTTTATTCACAATTCTGATAGCTTTTCAAGTTGCGTCTCAAACATCACTTCCTGAAAATATCCCACCGCCCAAGTCATCCCGTTGCCTTCCTCTCTCCTCTTCTGCCCGCAACCTGCTCCTCAGTGTGGAATTCAGTGAACGAGTCGACACTGTCAGCTTGGCTTAAGCCTATTATCTCCCGGTGATGGGTGGAGAATGAGGAACCCCGGCTCCCATCCTTCCCTCAGTTGTTCAGGCACTTCTTTTTCATTGGTCTGCACATTCCAGAGGTCCTGTATAAGACTAGCGGTGGGCTTAAATGGGTCCTTGTCTCCAATGGAAAAGCAGCCAGAATAAGTCTGTGTGTGTGTGTGTGTGTGTGTGAAAAATGTTCAGCTGCATATCCAGACGCAGTTTTGTATTGTACCCAGTAAACACATCAAGTGCCGACACGCCATTTTCGAAGCTACATGATCAAACTGACATTGCAAATACTAAAATTCACTTAACAGCCATTCACATATTCTACTCTGACCCTCATGGACATGAAATGCATGCACAGCCAGGCAATTATCGTCTCCCGCCGAATATGAAAAACCAAGCCGTCAACGTCCACGTCACTTCCAAAACACACCCCAGATGCACCCCTTTGGTTCACAGCACCAGTACACACAAAAGCCTTTTCGCCCCTGCAGATTGTGCCTCCGTGCTACGCAAGGTCGACGCCAACACCAGGCAGCTACGCCCAGTATCTCTTTCACCGCCGAGCTCCCAGGGTGAGTGTCAAAACTGTTACCTCACCATAGCCAAGAGACTTTCCCTCTACTGTACATATTGCAAAATTCTGTTCATGTCACATCCAGGGACCGTCCAGAAATGTAAAAAAAAGAAATGATAATAATCATCATAGTACACTTGTCTTTATGGGGAGAATGTATATCATCAACTGAACAGATTTTTAGTATTCATGACAAAATTCAATAATTTAATGGGATTCACCCAGACGTAATTTAGAGGTCTTGGAATTTTCTTCTTTTTTTTAACAAGGTACAAAACATTCTCCGATATCGACCTAACCCACGCCGCATCCGTCTGAATGAGAGTGAAGCCACAGCGCAGACAGGGAAGTCGTCTCTAAGATGATCTATAAATTATTTACAGTACATGCTCTGTTCTTTTGGTCATGGGGAGAATATTACAGCACAGACGCATATACACATACAGTATATTCACCAGCTCGACGGACACATACACACAAACTGACCGAACGCTCAGTACCACATTGTTGAAATCGGACATTGAAGTGCAAGGAAAGAAAGCCTGGGTATAAAAACCGTAACATCACACACCGACAGCTCAGTTTAAATATTAGACAACAATTAAAATGTCACTTTCGGTTCTCTTTACATACATATGCCACCTTGAATTCTTTTCCGCTTGTTTCCCTCTATTTACAAAGTCAGGGACAGAATGACGTCGACAATAAAATCTCCTCTTTTGGTTGGTTCACGCGGGTGAATGTGGATGGAGAGAGTTTCGGTGTGGTCTTTAGGAGTTTTTAAAGTCCCGGAACGGAAGTCCTTCCCTTTGACGAATGAGATGCTGAACACTTCTTCCACTGGAAGAGATGGGTTTCGGTGTTGTCCCTTTACTCCGGTCCCAGAGCTGGAGTCCATCATGAAATCAGGGAGTGTATGCTGAGTTAGATGACCAGATAACACGACGGTGCTTTCCAAATACTATCAAGTCTGTTTTGCATACAGCACAATGTCTACCCTTCAAAAGTGGCTTGTCCCACTCTTCTACCATGTTCATTAGTTTAGCTCGCAGGCACCATTATCACCCCCCCAGTCAAGCCTCCTCACCCACCTCTTAACCACGATAGGAACCTAAAACTCGTTTGAACCCCGGTGATAAATCAGATCATACAATCAACCATCTCCAGCCTCCGGCTCCACCCGTCTTCCGCCTCCTTCACTGGATCCAGATGGTGTTGTTGCGATCTGGCCAGCGGGGATCGGTGGCCGAGGTGCCGCCGGCCGCCGTGAGGTCACCGAAGGTGGAGAAGAACTGCTCCATCTCCCTCTGCAGCATCTGGTTTCGACGCTCAGCGTCGTCCTTCGCGCGCTCAGCGTTACGCAGCTTGATCTCCACCATGGTGTACTTCTTCCGCTCCTGGTCGAGCTCCTCGTGGAGGCTCACCATCTCGGTCTCCAGCTCTAGGTTTCGCTGCTCCATGCTAGAGGACAGAGGATAATTGTTTGCTCAGCTTTCTGTCTCAGCTAAGGCCTACAGGGTGAGTGCATTCTAATGGAGCAGTCGCACTTGTGCTACCTCATAAACTTCTTTCTTAATGCACACACTTTCCCAATTTAAATCCACTAAAGATACATCCATCCATCCATCCATCCACCCATCATCCATCCATCCATCCATCCATCCATCCATCCATCCATCCATCCATCCATCCATCCATCCATCCATCCATCCATCCATCGTCAAATGCTTATTCAAAGTTGGGTCGTGGGGGAACTGGAGTCTATCTCAGTGCTGATTGGGCGAAAGGCGGGGGAACACCCCGGCCAGGTCGCCAGTCCATCACAGGGCAGAGCAGTTAGTGGATCAGTGTCCCTCTCATGGACACCTTGACCCGTAACACTCTCGATTGCCAGATGACGGCTCTATCCACTAAAGGAACACGCTATTGGTCAACGCATTTCTAGATTTCTAGTTTTTTGCGGGCTATTCCGCATTACAGAGATTCTGACTTGTGATGGAGGAATTAGTTCAGACTGAGATCAGGGGTTGGGGTTCATTTGAGAGTTGCTTCTTCTCATGCATCTATTCACCAATAGAAGCAGTAAAGCTAAACTTAAATCAACGGTTTTGGCACATTCAGCAATACAGGCAGGTTTGTCTAACGAGACTGATTTTGGACAAAAGATGAGCCACAGGAACATTTCAACCATTCAAATACCCTCCGAGTTGAGCTTTGAGAGCAGACACTTTGATTGATGAGATTGTAATTGGTCTCTCTTCGCGGTGATGAATTGAACCGTACGGTAGAATGAAACGAAAATAACGAGCCGACCGAGAGGAAATAAATCACAGGGAAGGTGAATCAGTTCAACTGGATAAGGAGCTTATTCAGAAAAGGTTTCATCGCTCAAACGGGCGACACCTTCACCTGAATAAACTCCTGATCCAGTTGAACAGATTCCATTTTTTTCGTGTTTCCTCCACCTGGATTATCGAGCATGCGTCAGGACACGGAGGAAACGAAAATCAGGTCAACTGATACTCTTCCTGACTGCTTTCATATCGATGATAATAAAATGCTGTCCTCTGTTACACCATCCTCATATGCCGACAGAACCTTTGTGTAAATCGGTAGGAGACGTACCTTTTAATCCTGGCCTCATACTCGCTCTTCTGTTTGTGCATCTCTTGTTTAAGGCTGGCCACCAAGCTGTGGAGAGCGCTGTGGTTGCTTGGCCCATTGCTAAGAGGGAAGCCATCACTGTTGTCACTGCTGCTGGTACCTCGACTGGTCCTTCCTTTGCCATCCCCGCCTCCTTCTCCGGTGCCATTCCTCGCATCTCCGTCTCCTCTCGGGCCGGGCCGGGGAAGCTCGCCGTCGTGGCCCAGCCCGTCGGCGTCTTCATAATGAGCTCCGTAGAAGTCCTGCTCAGGGCAGGTGGTGGTTGAGGAGCGACAAGAGGTGGAGTTGTCAGGGAGGGAGATTTCACAAGAGGAGGTGGACCAGGTGGCGCTGTCGACGCTCTGCTTGTCCTCACAGCTGCTGCTTAGACAGGTGGTGGCGGTCTGGTTCTGCTGTTGCAGGTTCTGTTGGTTTAGCTGGACATTGTCATACGTGGACAGTCGGTTCTGACTAGAAGGTTGCTCCCCGTTGAGGGAATCCCGCGCTTTGTTGTTGTCGCGTAATATGACGTAGCCGTTGTGCACCCAAAGTCCACCGCGGCCGTTCAGACTACCGTTGACCACATCGGTGCTGGAAATTCCCATACGTACCAGCCCACTCCCATTCACCCCACTGCAGCTTCCACTGGTCACACCGCCGGTGCCCATTTTTGTGCCGGAGCTTTTGAAGGCCCCGTTGCGTCGCATCTGTAGGCTTCCCCCGGCAGACAGAGTCTGGCTTTTCTCTTGATTTGGGTCCGATGAGGGTGAGGAGGAGCTGAAGGAGCCGTTTGTAACGATCCCACTGCCCTTGCTGAAGGCCGGGTTCTTTTTCACCGTCAGGGGGGGGCTGCGCGTGAGGTCAAAGTGTCCTATGAGGCCGTTACGAGGGCTAGCCGAGCGAGGGGAACCACCGTTGTCCACATTCTGGCGATGAGAGGAAGGGTCCATCTTGTCCCACACACACTGTCGGACGACGTGCGTGTTGTTGTTGTCGGCGATCTCATTTAGGCCAAAGGTCGCTGTTGAGCCGTCGCCGGCCGTTGCAGGGAGTTGGAGTTGGGTTATTTCGTTGTTGTTGTTGTTGACGAGCTCCAGCGCTGTGGGGTCGACGACCTCTTTAGGGAAGAGCACATCGTGACGGCCAATCAAAACAGCCATCAGCTGCTGTACCAGAACTGTCCCTGGGAACACCAAGGCATAATGCATTTGTTTTACACACAGGGCCCATTATTTTACATTATTTCCATAGCAAACTAAATCCTGGTGGGACTGGTGAGGCTTTATAGCACGTTACCATTTCCCGGGACAGAATAAGAGCCCGGAAACATCCACTGACCTTCCATGATTGCCACTGGATCTTCCACCTTTGGCCTAAGAATGTTCGGTCCAAAGACTGTGGCCAAGTTCTGGACGCTCATTTTATTGACCCCTGAATGCGACTGGACTTCATCTAAAAACCTGCAGGACAGAGAAGTGTCTTAGTTCAGCAACAGCCGCCAACTGATGCACTAGTTTAACCAGAAACAGACAAACTGACTTACCTGCAGATGTACTGGAGGAGATTGAAGTTGACCGGAGGTAGGCTTTCTACTAGTTTCTTCAGCTCCTTCATACCCTAGAGATGGAGGACACACACTGTAGTCAGCGTCTGGTACATTTTCCACCAAAGCGTGTTGGTTCACTGTATCGTGCAGCTCCAGGAGATGTCCATTCACCAACAGGGGACAGTTGGGCATGGTGCAGCCTCCCTAGCATGATTTGTCTATGCTATGAATTTTGGGACTGAGCTTTAGCGTTCGCCGTCAACGAAGCCTCGACGTAAATGGACTGATTGTCATGCAGCGCACGTCCAGTCTAGTGACCACTCAGTCTGACCGGAAGGAGGGACTTTTATCTTGTCGCTGAAGACACACCCGCACTCTAAGCACTGATTTATAACCTCAGCATCTAAAACGTAAAAGCTCTGCTAAAAATGATGGCAACTAAATGTGCCATCTCAGCAGGCTCAAACACGGCTTGAAGGGAATCTAAATCTAATAT
>OMLC01075026.1:0-14987 GCA_900302585.1 Regalecus glesne
ACACATGCCAATGGAGGTTTCTCTGACACATCGTGGGTAGGATATAACCCATAAGGTTATACAGGTCAAAATGCAGCAGTCCGCAGTAGCTCTGTGGTTAGTGTGCTCAGAAGCAGTGGGTTTGAATCCACTGCAGGGTGTCAGGAAGGGCATCAGGCCTTAACCTCCACAAGCTTCATCTAAGTCTGTGTCCACCCCCACAGCGTGGGGACGGATGGTGACTCGTAAGGCGGATCTCTCATGTGACCTATGAGGTGAACCATCAAATAACAGAATGAAAAGTGTGTGCGTGCGTGCGTGTGTGTGTGTTTTGTTGTTTAAATCCATATGAGCTGGACTTCTCTCTGCATTCAGTTTGTTTCATGCGTCTCAGATCTTGTATAAAACAGGGTTTACCTTCCACAGAAGGGTGACTTTGATACCAGCCTCTGGCTGTGCATCGACACCTGTTCTCCCTCACAGCCGGGGCATCAACTGTGTGTGCACATGTGGGGCAAATGTGCGTGCATGTCTGACAGTAAGTGTGTTAGCTGTGGCTTATCAAAGAAGCTCTAATACTCTTCCCCTGCCTCGCTGCCTTTGAAGCCTTTGGATCAGGGGACCCTGGTTAACTGAACAGTTTCAGCAGAGAAAATCTCAGAAAATCCTTCAGCAAACTTCTCTTTCAAGCAAGCTGCTTTGTTTTATGAGAGACAGTCTCCTGAGTCATTAAATGGCCCTCTCTCCGTCATCTCACCAGCCCAACAGGCTTTACCACTCTGCTACTCGGAGACTGCGATGTAAAGCCAGGACACTAGAGAAGACTTTTAAAGTCTTAATCGACTGGCAAAAGACTCGACATCACACGTTTAAGAAGATGATCAAAGATACTTTTTTTCTCCATTTTCTTACAACTAACTAGATTCTTACAATTAAATGTGTTCTCTGCATTTGACCCATCCTATTGTAGAGGAGCAGTGAGCAGCTGCAGGGCCTGTGGACCAACTCCAGCTTTTTCCTGCTGCCTTGCTCAGGGGCACAGGCAGGAGCATTAACCCCACCATACATGTGTCTGATGGGAGACTTTTGCAGAGTACAGTCATAGACAGGCCCACTGGTGATAATTGCTGTCATTGTTGCTCACATGCTTTCCGGTGAGCCCAGACTGTCTAGATCTGAGTCCTAACAATCAGACGTTTGATTATTATGACGACTTGGACTGGTCGACGACTTGATTGGGTGGTAAGTGGTTTGAATCTCAGAGCCCCACACACACAACTCAATGACCAATCATACATAGTGACCCATTGTATTTGGCACAGACCGGTGCAGACTCTCCATCAACTTAACAATGTAGTAGTAATGGCCAAATCAAGGTTGTAATCAGCCTTTAAATCATACAGTGTGTTCCCCATTTAGTATTCACAATCTCCCACTCCCAATCCACCTCCTCCTGCCCCCTCATGTGCACCAACCTCCCTATGGTCTTCTCTCCCAGACTGGGTCTTACCACTTGTTGAGCAGTGTTAAAAAAGAAGAAAAAGATTCACCTTTACGACTAGCAAGCGTTCAGCATGTGGTCAATGGACTGGTTCTTGTATGGCACTTTTCTGTTCTGGCGACCAATCAAAGTGCTTTACAATGGATGCTTCTCATCTACTGAGCTAGGTGGCAGGATCGAACCTGCAGCGCCTGAGCTCCAGGTGTGCGCTCTACACACTGAGCCACCGTGGCTATATGTGCACATTTATTTATGTATGCACCCTGTTCTTGTTGTGCCTTTTAAAACTTCAACTACGGCACCTCATCAAACACATGGCCATGGTGGCTCAGCAGACAGAGCACGTGCCTGGGACTCAGGTGTTGTGGGTTCGACTGCCGCCGCATAGCTCGGTAGGGCATTCACAGTAAAGCACTTTGAGTGGTTTGTCAGACCAGAAAAGTGCTATATAGGAACGAGCCCGTTTACCATTTACACAGATTCCCTGTCTTTTGTGTCCTGTGATTCAGGCTCGAATGTAAGAATAGGGTCTGGAAATACTGTGATGACTACTCACATGGGTCACTTTTAGCTGGAGATGGCTGTGATTTCACTCAGCCAGGCTCTGAGTTAGTGAGGTGGACCTAGCAGTTTTGGGTCAGGCTGGGCTCCTTGAAAAGAAGATTTGGAGCTAGAACATGAATAATTATGAAATATTAACATTTCATGTAAAGATGGCCAATGGTGCTTTATCCACGGAGCGTGACCTCTGCAAAAAAGGGTTTATCCTGTGTTTTGAGTTCACTCATTGGGGTTTATCTCTTTATTCTTGTAGCTTTCCATTCTGTTCACGTGAAAGACTTCCTGATGTGCTAAACCCCCTTGCCTCGTACCTCTGGTCATGGTTGATGCCATCATCAAATGAATCATCCTGACCAAGGGCTGTTGAGTAGTGCACCTGTGAAACTGTCACTGGAACGTCCAGGGAGTCTTGCCCTTTGTGGATCAAAGCTTAATCAGTTAGTGCAAATGACAAATAGTGAAGGCCTTTTGAACAAAATGGTGTTGGGGGAATTTTTGACAAATGAATCATCTCCAATTTGAAAGAATTTATAAGTTTTCACATACAAACATCTGTCCATTAATTCCAGTTGTTTTTCGGGTAACAGAGGATGCCCAGCATACTTGGGGTGAAAGGAGGAGAGAGACTCCCCCTGTGGGTCAATGCACCATTAAGGGTTAATACAGATACACTCACTTACATATACACTGCTTTTCATGTCTTGGAGCAGTTTAGTCTCCATGTCATCTGACATGCATCCCTTTGGGCTATGGGACAAAATCAATTTTGGCCTGGAAGAAGCTGAATGAACGATAAGGAATCCTTATGAGACTATGGACAACTCTTTATGGTGGAATCAGTTACACCAAGGGCATTGACAATTTGCAATGAGGCGCACTGTAATGAAAATCATTCTCCAGAGAAAGAAATATGGCTGAGACGTGATGTCATGTGTGAGATATGGTTTCCATGCAGAACACAACACAATAATCTCTCTCTCCCTCAAAAAAATGGCTTCATTGGCATGACGTAACAGTTTTACATGCTGCCAAAGCAGACATTTATACAATAATGTAAACATGAGCTACAAAACACACCAACAGAATACAGAAAATAAACAGTGTATTTAAGAACAAAGTAAGAATACAACAATAAATCCTCATCCAGCATATTAACATGTGTCAGCTGACTGTCCCTCACTGTCCCTCATCTTCTGGCAGACAGCCTATAGGCTGCTGCTAACCTACAGCTGTCTAGCTCCTCCCCTAGTAGGACTGGTCGTTTCTCCTCATCCAGTCATTTAAGGAAACCTTTTCTTTGTTTGTTCCAATAGTTTAAACCTGTTTCTCTCAGGTGTGTGTATTGTTCACATGTGGTGAGGAAGCGTAGCTCTGTCTCAGGCTCACTGAGGGGGCAGTGGGAGCACAGCCTTTGTTCTGCAGGCAGACAGGTTTGCCTGTGTCTCCTATTGCTCCTTAGCTCTTGATATTGCAGGGCTTGGTAATGATCAAGAGCGGTTACTTGGTTTTGGATGTGTCCAAAATTTAATTACTTTTTGTTGTATTTTTAGTATCAGTGGGTATTGGCCTAATTCTGCCCTGCATGCATTGTCTGTCTCTCTCTCTCTCCCTCTCTGTTTCTCTCTGTTTCTCTCTCTCCCTCTCTTCTCCATGAGAGAATTACTTAATATAATTATGCAAATCAAACACGAAATGATTATTAATTCAATAATTCAGTTGGGTCTCAGATCTGCTGGAGCCTATCCCAGTGTTCATTGGGTGTAATGCATAGAATCACCCTGGACAGGTCACTATTCTATCTAGCTGGCATTAAGTCTGGATGCCCTTCCTGAGACACCTTGGTGGGATCGACCCTGCGGCCTCTGTCTTGTTAGTTCTTGAAGCACGACTTTTTCCCTACCGCAGCTCCACAAAATGATTATGTACATTTTCCCCCCAATACATCCCTGTAGAAAGCCATCGTCATGTCAAGGGTTGTACTGAATGTTATAAAACATGCCAAAGCACTGGCGTGTCCCATTAAGATGACTTTGTCTTAGTTTGGTGAATTTGTGTCAAGAGTGATGATATTATGAAATAACACAAGAGTCGGTGTGGAAGGTGGGTGCAGTGATGGCAGTGAATAGGAGTATGCCAACATGACTTCTTTGAGGTGACGTGTCACCAACGGAGACTGGACAAAATGTGGCCTTTTCCTTACAATTCCAGCCAATGACAATTATTTTGTCAGAGATTGTTACAGTTAGTTCTGACCTTAGCCTGATGTCTGCAGGACTGTGTTGACTCATGCTGATTAATAGGTTCTACTCTTGTTAGACTTCCGAGCTGCTGCTGGGATATGACAGATGGGATGGGTCACGAGTCGGGAACTAGCTAGGGTGTATATTCAATTTAGGTTGTTAAATTAATAACAACCTTTGGGAGACACCTTCAGATAATGTTAGGTTCAGCACTTCAGCCCAGGTGACTTAAAGTCCTCACGTAGCCCCCTCCAGGCTGTGTTATATTGCTGCTCTTTAACGATGGTGTAAAACTCTAATATCAAGGCTTTGGTTCAAGGTTAAATGATTGATGTGCTGGATGGCACCAAACACAATCCAGTGTGTTCATCATGCATAATGACCCAGCCATCCTGACTGAATCATGGACTTGGACATCTGTCAAGTCAAGCTTTACTGTAAAAAAAGATCTAACTGTATTCCATCTGTTTCCCTTTCTCCCTGTCGCCATTCATTACATTGAGGCAGGCGACTCCTCTTCTACCAAAATCACTGCAGGCATGGCAGTAAAGCCCCCATGAGTTTTGGTCAGCCAAATCTAGAAACCACATTTTCCCTTGGGAACACATTCTTTCTGGAATAAAAGCCTTGATATTGTTTTTTGTCAATATGAGGTGTAGGAACGCCGCTTGCATAAGTCGATAGCACACACACATCAAACTGATCTGCAGGAAGAGTCTGTGTAATGGACTGATTATGGACTCGTCAACATTCTGATCCACCAAAGACCTTCGTCAAGATGACAGCAGGGGAGCAAAGGTCGACTTATAGTTAAACACAGCTGGGCAGGTGAGCGGATGTAGGAGAGCTGAACGAGATCATTGTAATGCTCAATAGTTAAGAAACACTAAAAGTCAAAGGCCTTTATGTCTTGATGCATGGTCAAAGGCCTTTACTTCCCATCTTTGGTACGACTGTGCTAAGACCTCAGCCTGTTGCTTTTCATCTGTAGATCATGAAGGAGGTGTCCCGGGCCCTGGGCAATGCAGCCACCGATGACAGTAAGTTATTGTTGCTCAGTGCGGTGGGCAGTGTTTTCTGCAGTGGTCTGGCGCCATCCTACCTGATAGAGCATCTGTCGACTGACCGGAGGAAAGAGAGCACTCGTATTGCCGATGCCATACGGTAAGAAGACAGCCACCCAGAAACAAACATGAATACCGTCTCAGAACCTCCCATGAGACGTACAACATCCTAAGTATTCCTAGTGATGGTTGTGTGACCCTTCCCCCCTTCCAGGGATTTTGTGTTGGCATTCATTCACTTCAAGAAGCCCATTGTGGTGGCTGTAAATGGGCCTGCCCTGGGCCTGGGGGCCTCCATCCTGCCCCTGTGTGATGTGGTGTGGGCCAGTGAGAGGGCCTGGTTCCAGACTCCTTGTGCCAGCCTCCGCTTAACCCCCTCCGGCTGCTCCTCTTACACCTTCCCTCAGATCCTAGGTGTAGCTCTGGTGAGTCCCAACATCACTGAGGCTCCTAATAAGATGAAGCCTAACTAAACTTGAAGTCTGTCTTTGTAATCACATATAGCTTACATTTTCATCTCAGCTTCACGCCGGAAAATTCTTCTTATTTGACAACCTGGGACTTATTGTGTTTGTTCCCACCTCCATGCATATCCTTTACGAAATCAATTTTCCCATCGGGTTCATTCTAGAAATTTTGCACCGTGTCGGCTCTAGAAGCAGCTTCACGATGACGTCTCTTGAGACAACAGAATGTGAGAGTCGTACATGTTTTGATGAGTCCATTTGAACCCATTTATCTAAATTGGATGCATTAAAGTGAAAACAAAATTACAATTTGAAAGTTTTTACTTGAAATGTCAAATATTATCAATGGTCATCATCCACATTGCTAAGCTACATCCTAGTAGTATTTTCATGAATGAACAACCTATACTTACCATAGCTAAAGGTAGATGGACTTATTCTTATGGAATAATAATAATAATAAATTGTTCCCTTATCACTCCCACAAGGGGAAATTTGCAATTCTCTGCATTTAACAGCAGAAATCTAAAATAACAAATCCAAAAAATATGATAACAAAAACTGCACAAATAAGAACCAATGTTGTAAATACATAACAACCCAGAATTTTCCAGTTTTTACAAACTGAAAGTTTCTCTTTCAGCATGATGAGATATTGCAAAAGGTTCTCTTTCCTTTCATCCCCCTCATCATCCTACCCCCTTCCTAAATGCCAGGCCAATGAGATGCTCTTCTGTGGAAGGAAACTAACGGCACAAGAAGCGTGCAGTCGGGGTCTTGTATCACAGGTCTTCTGGCCGACCACATTCAACCAGGAAGTCATGCTACGTGTCAAGGAAATGTCATCGTGCAGTGCAGTGGTAGGTGATTTCCAGACAATACAGAGCTCATCACTGTTTTGTTGTGTACAGACATACGCTGCACCCTCACAATAATCCCTTCTCCTACATTTTGTTTGGAAGGTTCTTGAAGAATCCAAATGTCTGATGAGGAGCATCCTGGTGTCTATTCTGGAGGAAGTGAATGAGAAAGAGTGTCAAATCCTTAAACAGCTTTGGTGCTCAACCAAAGGACTGGAGACCCTCTTCAGTTACCTGCAGAACAAGGTGTATGAGAACTGATCCCTCATCAGGAAAACCAGACCCTTGGCTCGGGTAGCATGTGTCCGAGTTACCTGCAGAGAAACATCTGTGATGACAAGGCGCTGGTATTCTACCGCTAAAGAGAAGAAACACAGCAAATTACTTTTTGTTAATGTTTTCCTTGGTTTGGTTGGTTTTGGGGGTGGGGGTGTCCGTTAGGTCTTTAAGAAGATGCAGTGAGAAGGATCTGGGCCCGGCTCTGTCTGCTCGCATCCCTACTGACAAAGTTGTTTCTTTTCAACATCATTTTCACGTCTCTCGGATCCATGACGAGTGTTCACACTGTCATTTGATGAAGTCGGAGCAAAGGGCCAAATGTGCATCACTTTAAAGATGAAATGACCGTACAGGAGTAGGATTTTCAGGGAGGTACAAAGTGTATATATGTGTGCAATAATGTGTGAGCTGTGTAGATATGCACAACAGCACAGGCATATTTACTTTCTTAGCGTAAATAACATAAATTTATATTTATTTAAAATATGTTAAAAAATATACAATTTGTATATTATGTGCATTGTTAATTACGTCAAGTAACAAGTTGATAACTTGTCTAATCTTTTGAGCTGAAATCTAAACCATGGCTTTGAATGAGAGTAGAGGAAACCAAAGTTTGCATGAGGACGGATGGGGACACGGTTTGTCCTTGCATGCACATTCCACCTTCTTTATGGACAGAATGACACTGTTCTCAAACACTGGCCACAAGATACAAGGAGTTGTTCATATAAGATTAGCATGTCGGACATCTTTATGTCAAACACACGGGCCCGTGAAGTACCATGAAATATGAAATGCTGTGATGACTCGTATGATGCCATTACAGTAATGCATCTTTAGATCCTTTGCTCATTTTCGACGAGATCTCATAATTCAACATCTAGGCCTATAGCGGAGTACATCGTCCAGCCAGTGTGGAACAGTGGATGAAATATATCAATTAGCGTTTGTGTTGTCATCTTCTTCCTCATAATCATCCTCTCGGTCTCTTATGTGTAACCATCTATTTTGCTTTATGTTTTGAATCAACGTAGGTGCACTGAGGTGAACAGGACCGTCCTGCATGTAATATAATGGGTAGCGAGAACAACTCCCTTAAAGTGTCACTGTCTGTTCCTGCTCTTCTTATACCTTGTCCTGTCATTGTGATGTGAACTAGCTTACAGAAGAAATACAGTGATGGCCAGAGTTTAAATGTTTCCGGTCCAGCTTGAAGTCTAACAAAAGAAGATCTGGGGAGAGGGAGACTACTGACAGGAGTGACTGTGGAGGGAAAACCCCTGAAAATACTAATGTGCCCTTCTTCGATGGAGTTAAGTATTAGAGTGCAACATATGGTTATATTGTAAAAGGAATTGATCCTCTTTAGTTAAATCTATATAAAGTATACATTACATACCGTAGTGTATCATTATGCATGAGTGTAGGAATGCTAACTGAGCAGCCCATGAGTTGGATGGTGGGATGAGTGGGTTGAGTGGTCGGGGCAGCTTGTGGTTGTGTGGAAGGTGTGACTGATGTGAGGAGGTTCAGGTGTCCATGCTGAGATTAACTTGCAGATTTTTTTAGGCCCCATCCTGTTTTTCTTTTGTTTTGTTTTTCCTGTTATTATTTTTCTAAAGCACACTGAAAAAAAAATGCTTTGCTTGTTTTGCGCTGAAAGTGACTGCACTAATTCTCTGTGGTCCACATTGTGGGGAGAACAGTGGACATGCAGCTGAAGCCCAAATCGTCCCTATCCGCATGTGATGTTAGCTTCAGGAAATTTCAGATTTCTTCTCCTTGTGTGTTTAGGGGTCTATTTTTGTTCGCCAAATACGTAGTTCTGTGAAATTCATTTTTATATAATTCAGACCAATGTCCATTTTGCAGTTGTGTACATCCAGAATATAGAATATTTGGGCAGGTTAACTGTGTAATTAAATGCATGTAATATACTGTAGATATGTGTTGCGTGTCAGAATAGTACTTTATATTTCGGGGTATGTTTTGTATTGGAATTGTAAGTAATGTTAGAAATGTGGAAGTTTATTTTTGTATTTATTTTAGACTACCGTCTTGGGCCTGCTGTGCCATAATGTTCCTGTCCCTCCAGAGGCACCCTCTTCAGTATCACTTCAACACTTTCTCAAATATTGAATATCCACGAATAAAATCTCACAAGTGGGGTAAGACAGTTTTCCAGTCATGCATTTGATTCCAAAACTAAAAAAGTGAAACATTGTCATTTTAACCAGATTTCTTTTCCATCCCATCATTACATCCACGTTAAGTCCTCCCCTCGATATTGTCCAAGCTGTCTGTGATTTCACAGGTTTTGTAGTTACTGAGTGTAGACACGAGGTGATTTTCAGGGAACTGCTACCGATGGGTGCCAAAGGAAAAAACCTTGATAAATGAGGGAAGAAGCAACAGGTGTGGTGCGTCACACGGGTAAGCGTTTAACATCCCATCATGCTGTGTGGCATGGCAGGTTGTTAAACGTGGATCAAGATGGCGAGAAGCAAAGATGGAAGTGAGATTGAAAAAGGGTTCACTATTGGAGCGAGGATGGCAGAAACTTCAGTCACAGAGTGCTCAACTGGCTGGTGTTTCAATGGGAACACTGACTCAAGTGATGTAATGCATTTAGATCCACGGGAGAGACATCCGTAAATGGGGTAGGAAATTCTGGCTGAAAGCACAAATTCACTTACGTGATGGTCATGCATCCAAATGGAAAGAGGAAAAAACGGGAGAGAAACTTCCTCGGGGGACCACACATGTTAATGCTGGACATGATCAGACTGTCAGCGAGAACAGACTGTCAACAGCTCCACAGAGAGAGATATCGTAGTGGGTTTTCAGTGCATAAACCCCTCATCACATGGATAAATGCATGTTGGAGAGGTCAGTAATGCAAAAACTACAGACACTGGTCAACAGAGAGGGAAGGGTCCAAATGCAAAATTATTCCAAGTTATCCTCTTTGACCTATGATTGGAAATGTATATCCTGATGGGAGTGGTCTCTTCCAGGATGACAATGACCCCATCCACAGGGCACGAGGGGTCTCTGAATGGTTTGACGAGTGTGAAAATAACATACATTATATACTGTGGCCTTCACAGTCACTTCTCAAACCAATTGAAAACCTATGGGAGATTTTAGACCGACATTAGAAAGTGCTCTCCGCCACCACCATCAAACCCCAAAATGAGCGATTACCCCCTGGAAGATTGGTGTCCATCCTTCCAGTAGACTTCAGAATTTGAGAATCGATGGCAGGGGTCATACAAGCTGTTCTGGAGGGTCCTGGTGGCCCAACACCTTAACTATACACTTTTATGTTGGCTTTTCCTTTCATTTGTCACCTGTCTGAACACATGGACTTTACATTTCATCTCTGATTTGTTCTATGATAAGGCTGTATGGTCCATACGAGGGGCAGCGTAGTTCGGGGGGGGTTGTCTAGTAATTGGTTTGATCCCTGCTTCTCTCAGAAAGCATATCAAAGTGTCCTTGAGCAAGACACTGAAGCCCTGGCTGCTTAAGCCTACAGATGGATAGGTGACCTGTCCCGGGTGTTGCCCTAACTTTCACCCAATGACTCAGCTCTGTGACCCGGTTTTGGATAAGCAGATGATGATGGGTGGATGATGGGTGGATGCTCCATACTCCTCCTAATACCATAATGGCTATATCAACTCTGGTCTTTTATAGATTATAGGAGCACAATTAATCATTTATCCCTATGAAGGCTTTTTTAATTACAGTGAGAAAAACTGCAGTAATGGGCCATTAATCATTACAATTGAAAGGGTGCCTTTATCAAATTGATGAAGAAAAACATGTTCCAACCACGGAGTTATTAGAAAAATGAAATACTTCTACTGCTATGTTATTTATCTTGTGGCTCAGGTCAGTTAGACTAGACAGAAGACTGAATGATACTTGGTTCCATGTCAGGGGGACACCAGCAGGATGTCCTGGGGTCCCTGTGGGTGCCTGTCAGGACCAATCCACTATGACCATTTGTGGCTGGTACTTTGTATTGATGACATAACCTAGTTGGACATTGAGCTCATATTAATCTATAACTTGTAATAGATTTCCTTAATGCATTTTTTTCTGATTCTAATTTATTCAACCTCGTGTCAACCTATGGCTTTGAATAATAGTAATAACCTTTCTGTGGGGTTAAGTTGTATTTTACAATTCTGATTTTCAAGTAGGCATGACGAAAGGCCGACTCATGTTGAGATTTGCCATAATAATTATGACTGATGTTGTTTTTTAATTTTCTGTTTGCTGATATTTTTTTACCATCACAATGAAGTGTCACCTCCCGTCAGTCACGTACACATCCGTTTCTACTCTAAACCACACCTCGGGGTGCCTTAGTAGTTGTTTATCTTTGGTCAGTGAAAGGTCAGTCCATACATTGTGATGCAAATGGTGAACTGCTTTAAATAAAGAAATCTTCTCTAAATATGTTTTATACCTCAAAATGACATTTGTTGTCCTGGTAATACTGTTCATGCAGAATATTCCATTGACTTGAGTAGCACTGCCAACGACCATGTACCATTTCCCATTCTATCCTAATTTTAACATGTTTACCCTTCCGTAGAACTTCAGTAAGCAGTGATGAATACTGTAATAATTCATGACTATCCTTTGCTATATAAGTCTTCCTTTCTGAGGTCAATGTGTATCATCAAACAGGAAAATGTTGTTTATTTACAATCCCAAAGGTAAGTAAAACTGAAGCATCCTACTTTTATGCTCCGGTTGAGATGCAGTATTTGCACGTGATTTTATCATTGTAAACCTACCATTCTCTTCTGTACTGAAAATGCCAGACTATTGTCACCTTTACTGGTGTTGGTATTGATGACGGACCAATACAGTTGAGCACTGTGAGGGAGGGTGACAGGTTCAGAGTCACGTGTTATACTGAAAAGAAAAAGACAATACGATGAGAGTTCCTGGCCAAATGGATTCTATGCTGACATGAGTATTAATACAATTCCTGTTTTTATGCCATGTTAGCTGGATACAATGTCAATAAGGCAATGTAATCAATGACACTGGATGAGAGTCGGTTTGAATTCTTAATGTAGTTTATAAGCAACGCAATATTCACAAGGAATCAAACTTCTTGAATCAATATGATCCCCTATTCAAATGAATCTGGATTTCAAGTATTTTCAAACACACAAAAAAGTCAATGGCAGTTTTGTATTAGTCAGTACAAGTCAGGACACAAAACTTTATCCTGCCTTTTTAAATGGCCCCTCAAAAAGGATATACAGCTCAATAAATAATGGTTTTTAATATGAGACAGTAAGCTGCAGGTTGGTGAGGTCTATTCTACACTGTATACTCATATGGTGCAGAGTTTATGAACTATAAATAAACCCTCATTAATGACGTCAAAATCTGTATTGACATTTCCATAAAATCTGTAGTTAAATGTATCTTTAGTGGACATCCCCACAGTCTAATCTGCTTTAAACTGTCAAACAAAGCCCACCTTCCCAGTAATGCCAGTGAATATACAGAGCACAGACAGGGGCTGTGACCCTAGTTATGTAAAGATGCTGTCGCAACAAGAAAGGATTTTTTTTATCATTATTGTTGTCGGTCTCAAAATTCTATTGCCCCAGCTTCTCTTGTCTGAAGCAAGAATGCAGTTAAATGTCCATCAGAACTCTTCCTTTGGCCCTTCCTTGATCCTTCTTGTCATCTCTTTGGCATGCTGCTTGCTGCGCTCTCTTTTTGCCAATGCCTGTAAAAGTCCGGAAACAAGTACAGAATTGGCTTAAGAGAAAGAAGAGAAACAGAGCTTCTCTTGATGGACACGCAATAATCCAGGTAAGAAAATCACAAAAAAAATGTAAATCGGTTCATCTGGACAACAAGTTTTTATTAAGAGAAACGTTCCATCATTCATACAGGCGACATCTTCAGTCTGAGCTGAGTGCAGGCACCCCCCACCATTATTAACAATACAGTTTGCTTTCTTGCAGCTCAGTCGCAAAGGTTTTGCAGCCCCGAGTGGGTCTGTGGCCTGGTGGTAGGGGAACACTGCACTATTTGGCCTTATCAGCATGCTGTGTATTATGTAATGACATGGGCTGGGTAAAAGCACTAAAATTAAGTACTAGGAGCAAGCATAATATTAAATCCCAATCAGCTGATGATCAAACAGTAGGTGTGCAGAAGATGTAATGTTCCTTGTTGAGAAGGAGTTGCCTCAATACGATAACATTCACATTTGGATTTAGCTATCCCAAGCCACACGCATTCTAAAAGTATCAATGGTTTCCCATGCTTTTGATATTCGTGGCACTCTTTTCATTTGGTGAAACTAGCCTTCGATTGAGATAAGCACAAGTGTAATGTGCCACAGTTACATGAAGTGGAAACCAAGCCCTGCTGACGCAAACCAACATTGTGTCAGTCAGGTTTTGGAGCACACCCTCTGTTCCCGGGGCTAATAGTGGGGTTGAAAATACAACTGATAGGGCATCATCTCTATGTTTTAATTCTTAATTGAAAACTGTTTGGGGACATTTTAGTGGCCAGTTTTAGGCATTTATATCCAATGTCAATAGGTTTAATCATGTGGCTCACAGTGGAGCACATGCCTCCAAGTCAGGCGTTGTGAGTTCAACTCCGACACAGGGTGCATAGAAAGGGTATCTGGCCTCTCATGCTTGGGTAAATGTGAGGCATTCATTGTAAAGTGCTTTGAGTAGTTGATAGACTAGAAAAGCGCTATATAAGAATAAGTCCATTACTATTTAAAAGGCATGTGGTAATGTCTATAACTAAAAACATAATATTTAATTTAGGGTTAAATTACATTTTAACAAATAAATTAATATAATATAGACAACACTCACCTCTTTCTTCAGGCATTGCCGCATAGCCCGGTCAGCATCATTACATGTGCCAAAGAATCTCAAGATATTGTGCTGTGGGTGACATGAACATGAAATACCTTAAATAAATCGATGTATGGAACACATGAAATCCTCTATCGGAATGAATCAATGTAGGGTTTTATTTCCTGTATTTAAAGGGGAATATCTGGTCGTTGATGTTTTGATGCATGCTCAATAATCCATGTAAGCGAATCACAAAAAGAGGTGAATCAGTTCAACTCAAACAGGTGACATCTTCAGTCTCAGACTGAAGATGTCACCTGTTTGAGTGACGAAACGTTTCTGAGTAAACTTCTTATCCTGTTGAACCGATTCAACTCTTTTTGTGATCTGGTAGTTAATGCTATTCAAATTCAGTCAAAGGTTTTCGAACAAACCCTGCCATTACAGATACATATACTGAGCAGTTTAAAATATACTGTACCTCCTTGTGGCATTGGCGCAGAAGTGTTATTAGTTCATTACACTCTTCGGTGTGGAGGTGAGGTGAAAGGTCAGGGTGCATTTTGAGTTAAGGATTTACTGTGCCACTCCAAAAGTACTGGAAAAATCACAAGAGGAGTACTGTTTACCACATGGAAAGATGACTCTAGGAACCATCATGTTGTATAGATTCTGAAAAAATGATAACACATCAGTAATTGGCTGAAAATGTTGCTATCTCAAACATCTCCCTGTCTATATTCTAAAGGATACTAATGCCTCCCCATCCCTCTCCTTCCTGTGCAGTCATTGTGAAAGTGGAGCTTTGCTTTCCAGCAGACACTTACCTGTGCAGAGACAGTTATAACAGAGATGCATAGAGATGAAACCATGCGAGGAGTTAATTGTGAAGATCACCTGCTATACCTACAATTAACCTTGAAAGCACACATGATGCTCGAAATGAAATTTAGAGCGTTTTCGTTCTCGTTTCTTTAAAGAAGTATGTCTGAATAGTATAACTAAATAACAGCCTATTCACTAGAAGTTCTGTTTTGCACTCTTATTTTGGTTATATAAACTAAAAATAGGAGTAAACTGCGCACCAGTCACAGTGAACACCTTACTTTTGGGAATTCATGGAAATCTTACCCGAGTCGTCACTGTGTCATTGGA
>OMLC01075055.1:5875-16271 GCA_900302585.1 Regalecus glesne
TGAGTTTTCCAGTAAATGGTTTTTTTTCTTATTCTAGGAAGGATGCTTAGTCGGGAGGCGTGAGGTGGTAGGATTTGACTGAGTTAATATTAGTTTTGATGCAAGGGGGACACAAAACCTTTAGATCAGGGGTGCTCACACTTACTTGGCATGCGAGCTACTTATAAAGTGATCAAGTCAAAATGATCTACGGGTGCTCAATAGGTTGATCGCGATCTACCAGTCGAACGCAAAGTTATGTGGGTAGATCTCATGGCGATCTATTGGCCGTCTAAAAAAAGGCTATCCCATGCGATCTACCCACACTACCTTTGCGATCGACTGGTAGATCGCGGTCGACCTATTGAGCACCCCTGCTTTAGATGGTAAAAGGGCTGACCTGAGTGTTAATCTCTCACGGGTCTTAAATACAGATACTGTCATATCATGATGTGGGGCTCTAGTAGCTCTGTCATAAAGTGTGTCCCTACAAGTAGGACATCGCAGGTTCAATCCCATCACAAGACATCAGATCGAGCATCCCCCAATCCCCATGCTCCATCTATGTCTTTTCACCTCCACAACATGGGGATTAATCATAAACGGTACAAATGGACTTTGACCTGGTCGTATCATGACACCTAATGCTGTTATCTAAACTAAAATAAGGAGAATCTATGAGCTAAAATGTCTCATTGAATACGGTCTGAAAATCTTTATCATTACTTTAAAGCTACTTTTGGTTCGACGTTGAACTTCACATTACCAAACTGCTCATTGGGACGACCCCCATGGCAGATCTTTGAGGGTTTAGGCTGACATGGAGATGCACGTTGAAACCTTGTAAAGCTCCCCATGGTGAAACCACGTTGACCCCACCACCCAGCACCGCACCACGGTGTAGATTGAGCGTCTGGTATCGGTGTGCGGGCGTCTCAGCAGCCGAGTGGACTTCATTTGTCATCTCACACAGACTTCGGCGTGTGATCACATCATGTGTTAAAACGTGTAAATGACGCGGATGTGTTGGAGTTAGGAGACTCTGTTCATGGAGGTAGAAGTGGGCTTTGATTTACATGTTGGCCTGGTTCGTGAAGCCCGCCGGTCCGTGTATAATTGCTGTGTGTGGTGTGTGTGTGTGTGTGTGACTCCGCCTCCTTACGAGCGCCGGACACCTCCGGCACAACAAAGCATGCGTCTCTGAGTGCAGGGCTACCTCGTCAGCCAATGTACGGAATATAGCGATCTGGTGGATTTCTGCTGTATTTGTGTCCCGTTGATGGTAACTGCAGAATAGGTGAGCCATGTTTTAATTCATGTGTGCGCAGCTCTGGGCCGACTTCTAGTTTTGTTTTTTTTAATTATTGATTTCTTTTCGCGTTCGGCGCCATTTTCAGACGGCGGCTATTTAAATGTCCTGAGTGTTGTGCCGTAATAGCCCGTTCATGACCGATTTCTTCAAATCTTCTACACCCAACGCTACTTCTTCTTTTCTTTTACTAGATCCTCATTCACTTTTACCGAGAGATGAATATTTCATGAAATATATTTTCAAAAGTGCATTTGAATTTTAATAATTTGTCACTAAATCTCGTAAAATTCAATTTGGTCTTTATTGGGGTTGTCTCAATAATGTGTAATGTGGGATTTGTTTCCCGAAAAAAAATCTAATCAAGTGAATAAGCATGCAGGTTGGCATGAACATCTTCAGTAAACGCACCTCATGAAGTTGTATTAAGGTGGTTGTGACCCTAGTTTTGTTCCATGTTTGCCATCAATCCAAATGCTCTTATATGTGAATAGCGTGATTTTTATTCCCTGCTGATATTAGTTTTATCATGTTGACTGTCAAATTAATTCTGAGGCTGCAGCATCTTCACGTTTTAATGGCTCTGATCTGTGCGGTTTGACGTTGGCACGTCTGAATCGTTTCTCATTGTGTTGCTGCTCATCGGAAAGTTGTTGGTGTGGAGCCGGGATGCAAAACGCGGCTGTGTCCAAACCCACGCCGCTCGGCTGTTTATTGCGTGTTGTCCCAGAGGATGCATCGCGTTGGATTTTCATTTTCTGCTTGGCATAGCTGGCTTTTATGCAGAGGAGTGGGTGGTTAAAAATATCCCTCTTTGCTGGAGGGCTGTGTGTGTGTGTGTGTGTGTGTTGTTTCTATATGCGCATGCGTACTTCAACGGGAGATTCATCCTCTAAGCCCGCTCTCCATTGATGATACAAGTGGATGTATTTATACAGTCAGATAATCTTTTATCGAGGGCTGACAAAATGACGCAGGACGAGGGAGGAGGAGAGATCGGGTGCTGAGGTGGGAGGGTGGGGGGTGTTTACTGCAGAGCTTCAGCATTTGAGAGTTAGGAGTTGGCAAGTGGCTAAAAGGCAGATGTTGCCTTCATGGGGGTAATAGGGAGACGAGACGGGCTCGGATGTGGGTGGGTTTCTCCCTCTTGGTGCCGTTTCAGCATTGCTAGAGCAGAGGTGATGTCAGAGGATGCTCTAGGCACCGCTGTAGGAGGGCGAGGACCCTCAGGTCCTGCAGAAGAGCTCGCTGGTGTTAATCCTCTTTCAGGAGTTATGGTGCGTTAGAGTAGTTGGATGACTACTTCTCGGAGAGAGCGCTGGAAATGGAAAAGAAACGTGCTATTTTTTTCAGAATGAGCTTGGAGAGGTGAGGGTGAAAGCTCTGACCAGTCCAAGTGAACATGATATTTTTCGGTGTCATGAATAAGTTATCATCTTCCATGGGTTTGGAATGGTTTGAAGAAACAACGCCGATCCCCATTTCTGATGCTTTTTATAAACTGATCGACTCAAATCACACCCTTCTCTCAAAGTCTAACCGTGTTCATTTCTACCACGTGACTCATGGGATTTGGATGGGATGATGTCTAAAATGGAGTCCGAGGTGCTTTCAAGCCCACCATAGTAGAATCAATCAAGCTACTCCATTGCCCTCCCTGGAAGGCTCAAGTTGCAGCTTGTGGAGACAGACCATCTGTGTGTATTGATCAGTGTGGATGTGACTGGTATAGTTTTACACAGAGCAGACTTAAGTAAGTGACTGTAGCCTGATGCCTTTTGTCCACCATCACCTAGTGATCGACCAATATGTAATTCATCATTTGTGTGCATTTCACACTATGCATTATTCAGCCAAAGTATAATAACGGTGGACTTTAGTTCCATCATCTATTCCCTTGTTGTATTTGGTTTTGACCGTACATGCGGCAGTAATTATAGTGTGGCATTGCTGAATTGAGTAGTTGTGAAACTCAAGAACTTACCAGCACCTGTTTTGATTTTTCATGAAGTTGCTTGACAGTGAGAGGCCCATTTCAGATGTCACAATTAGTCCCCTCCTTGTGGGGGTGGACATGGACCTGGATGGCGCTATGGGGATTGAGCTCGGATGCCCTTTCTGATGCCCTACGGTGGGTTCAAACCGCTACCGGGGGGTAATCCCATGCCACGGTGGTTCAGCAGTAGAATGCATGTCAAGTGTTGTGGGTTCGATCCCACAGCAGGAATGTGCATGCAGCCTTAAACCCCCTTTGCTCAGTAAATGTGAAGCATTCTGTAAAGTGCTTTGAGTGCTCCGTAGACTAGAAAAGTACTGCATAAGAATGAGTCCATTTACTAAATGAACGTAAATGTTATTACAAGCAAGGATGTGCATTTGTGAGAACCATACCAGGATAACAGAGAGTCCATGTGGCCAATGGACTGGTGTCTAGGCCTTCAGTTCTTCTCTGGTGACTTTGAGCCAAGTAGGTGGAGCTTCACATAAAACCATGAATCAGCAGGGCTGATCACCACTCTGCTGCTGCCAGCTCTTCTCTCTCTCTCTCTCTCTCTCTCTCTCTTTGTGTGTGAGAGAGAGAGAAATACAGTGAGAGATGGATAGGTGGATCGCTACTGAAGGGGAGAGATAATCTCACTTGGACACTTGGGGCCTGATTAACTCTAAACTCCTTCTAATTCCTTAAGCCTACACTCAGTATCCAGGAAACATGTTTTCTTTTTGTCTGAGTTTTCCAGCAGAGTAATAATGGTCTTTTGTTCCTTTTGCTGCTAATGAATCAGTCACAAGGGTGTGTTTCAAAGGGGTGGAGTGGTGGCATTGGTCATCACATTCAAACAAATCAGATGGATTATTGAACTGTTAAAAAAAAAAATAGTCACGGGCAATTTGGCGTGCACATCTCTGTGTGTGTGTGTGTGTGGATGTTTGTAAGCAGTGCGCTGCAAGTGTTAATGGAACTGTGCCCAGCTCCAAAGGTAACTAATGAGCCTCAGCATCTTGAGCAGATGTAGTTATTTATAAACCTACTCCTCTCCAAGCTCATCTCTACTCAAGCATCTCGTCTTTTCCATCACACACGCACACCCTCAGCGCAGCATCGCTGAGAAGTCTAAGGAAGGCTGTGGTTACCAGAGGGAAATGTATAAATGTGTCTTTCACTGCAGATAGAGATTTGTGAGAACTTTAGAAAAAGCACCTGAGTGGAATTTTATTATTCAGGGAACCATTCGTCTGATCGTCCTCATCAATCGTGGACTATTGTCTGCCGGTGGAATTGGTTAGGGGTGTCCCAGAACTTGTAATTTACATCACTGATGATGCGGCTTATCTCTCTTTCATGAGTTTTAAGGAGGACTTTAAAAGAAGAGAAATGGACCCCGGGGGAAAAATCATCACAAGTACTAAACAGGGAATTGCCCAAATTACTGTTCATTTGAATGAATCACTGTGGAAATCGAGTTTAGCATCACGTTTACCAGTTTAGCCAAAAAAAATTTGGAATATCACAAAATCAGATTTTCTTTTGTCATGTGGAGATCCATTAGATATAGAACCGGTTTTACATGTTGCGATTAGTCCCCATATTGTAGGGTTGGACATGGACTTAGATGGAGCTTGGGGGATTAAGGCCGGATGCCCCTCCTGATGCTTTGCAGTTGATTTGAACACTCTGCCTCTGGCTCGTCAGTTCCTGAAGCGAGCGTGTTAACAACTGAGCTACCACGGCCTGTAGAGATCCATTCGAGTTCAATTAAATCTCTTTTAATTTGGAATAGTTAAATTTAGGCCTACAATGCACATCCCTTGCAGCACCTCTGTAGGCACGCCGCAGGCCACCTGCCTCGTATATCATGCAGCTCATTGGCAACACTAATAAGGATGGGACTCGATGTATTTATTCTTATCATAAAGCGGCAATATTTCACCTGGTTTGGTCTCGGGCCAAGCGGGCCACCTATTGTGAGGGTGATGGATTGAGCATGAAGAGTTACGGTCATTTGACTGCTGCTATCTCAATCAGTGTCAATGTGTTTGCCCTGCTCAGCTGGCCGTGAGCAGAGATGTTAGATAGGCAACACAAAATGGAGGAGGCAGCAGACACAAGCTCAGCTGGTCCATTAGGAGCACGTCTGTTTCCTGACGATCAGAATTGAGATGACGGGGCATTAAAAAGACCCAGAGGAGCCTGTGTGTGTGTGTGTGTGTGTTGACCCGGGGAACAGGCCTATGGGGGGTCGTGTGGGGGGAAGGGAAGGCCGGATTAGTAATGGTGTGTGTGGCACAGTTATTGGTCACTAGACACAAACAATGGGAGGGGTAAAGAGGATTTGGTCTCTGCGAGATGCACCCCCTCCTCCCCTGCTGTCCTATAGTGTTGGAGGGAAGTGTATGGTATAGAGTAGCCAGGCTGTAGTCTACGGGCCATGGACAGCCCTGTACATCTGGAAGATTGGTCTGCCTGCCACCCTGTCTAGCCTCTCCCATCCCCCCACTCGTTTTAAGGCAGGGTGAGACATGAGCCCCATATGGAAGACAAAAAACACAGACTGTCGGCCATTCGTATAGGATGGCCTATCGGTCTCATAGGGCTGGAAGTATGGGTTGTTGTGCATGCAGCCTTGTTTGTTGGAGCCCACTTGGAGTGTTTTGTCTGGAGTGTCTGTTACACCTGCTGTGGAGCCTCAGTCATGTTTGTGATGGAGCTTTTGAGTTGGAGGTTTCACTACATCACAAACACTAAAACCCTCCTCACCCCGTCTCCCTGATGAATCGAAGCATTGCCCATCTGAAACCTGAGGCCCACTGGCAGATCTACATGCTTGGATGATGTGCAGTTCAGAGGTTTACCCTGTCGCATACAAAGATTAGCCCCGCCCTCCAGATCTTATGTCCGACTTGAATTGAATTGTGCTCCAATACTAAAGGACAATGGGATGTTGCGTAAACCAGTGGTATTCATTTGACCATGTGCCACGAAGGATCGTGTGCTGAGGGCCGTGGCAGCTCGGCAGTAGAGTGGAAACCTGCAAGTCGGGTGTTGCAGGTCCGATCTGGAAAAGGGCTTCCAGCCTTTGTCCCCCGTGTTCGGATAAATGTTCGGATACATTGTAAGGTGACTTGAGAGGTCGCTGGAATGGAAAAGCACTGTTTAAAAATGAGTCTGTTAACTCTTTTCAGATACGTGTCCATTCTAACCGGCAGTCATTCAGTTCCGAGAGGAGAGGACTAATCATTGAAATCAGCCGGTGTAGTTTGGGTTGAAGCAGCTCTCTATTCCACAGGACTGAACTTACTACTGATCTTAAACCCAATACACTGTCGACATGGGGCTGGCCCATAAGCATAGGGTGTCGTCATGTGTATTGTGAGAGTCCTGCTTACGTGTCATGATGAGTCCCCACCTTTTGGAGGCGGACACAAACTTGGGGGGGTTAAGGCTGGACGGCCTTCCGGACAGCCTGCGGTGGCTTCGAACTCACTTCCTCTAGCTCATCAGTTCCTGAGGCACACGTTCTACCACTGAGGTACTGTGGCTCCCGTTGTCATGTCTGTTGTATTGGGATGAAATTCTGATGACAATATCTCCATTATGAAATGCAATTTAGTTTAAGAAGTTTGGATATCGGACATCTGTTACTTTAAAATCATCACAAGATGACGGATCCGAGACGTCGGAGGGAGTGTTATTATACTTGACATTACTAATCAGTTCAATGCGCGTATGTGACCCAGATTCTTCAACGCGGTCTTTTTGCATGAATATGCAGATATGGTGATATTGATGTGTGTGCGTCTCGGATTGATATTTTCCATGTTGCCCGGCAATACATTATCTCATTACATAGAGGGTACTTCTTGACCCAGGCTGCTTTTGCTTGGTTAGGATGATACAGGTTGTGCATATAGGCATCCACAGAGCAGAATGTCTCCATTGTTTCAGTGACTTCTAATGAGCGTCTGGTGGGCACTGTCGTTCGCTTGCCCTCAGAAGGCCATGCACGCGCGCACACACACACACACACACTGAGTCTTAAACAAGAGAGACCATTGTTTAGCAGAGACCTATGTGTGAGTGTGCCTATCTGGGCACAAATGATCATATATTGTCTGAATGGCATTTGGCTTTGTCGTCTTTTGGCATTTCTGCCTCTATTGAATAGAGGATAGTGAAGTGGCAGACTGGAAACTAGTGAGGAAGAGAGATGGCCATGACGTACAACAATCCATCACTGGATGGACTCGAGCCAGAGATATTGCGGGCATGCTGCATGTGCCGTAACCATTTGGGTAGTGCAGTGCCAATTTGGCTTCATCCTTAACCACCTTTTACTCTTCTTATTTGAGTAGACTAGGCCACTGCCATTCCCCCCTAATGATAACTTAAAAGTAGCTTGGCTACTTACCAAGGATAACTTAAAGATGTTTTATATGATTTTTCACTGTACAATAGTTTGTTGATTTTTTTGGGGGGCTACGGTTGCTCGGTGGTAGTGTGCACTGTGGGGAAATGGCAAGCCAGATGTTGCAGATTTGAACTCGGACAGCAATAAAGGCATCCAGCTTTATGCCCCACGCTCCATCTATGTCTGTGTCCGACCGCACAATGTGGGGACTAATTGTGACATGTAAAGATGGACCTCTCATAATAGATTGTTTATTCGTATCCCCCATAAGTTGGTGCTGAGGCAACGGCTACTCTTCACGGATGCTCAAACATAATGTCACCTTACGTCTGGTGTGCAGGCAATTAAGACCTTTAAATCAAACCACAATAGAACCGGTCTCCATCCTCACCTGCATCCCAAAGCTGTGTTGCAAATATGCTCTCACCGAGCGGACAGCATCTGATATAGCCACACTAATGCTAGTACAAAAGCAATGCTATTGTAATTTCCATTCAGTGATAAAACCATAGGTAAGACTTTACAACAAATTAAACTTATGTCAAGTGAGAAGGTAGAATAAAGAGGATATTGACTATCATGACTACTCATCTGAAGGCAGTTGGCAACCTGTTCTCTATTTGTCAGAGTATACCTTTTGGACCCATTTAGGGAAAAAATATTATTATATTTTTTTCCTTTTAAAATATTACCTATTGAAAATTGTCCCATGTAGGAATCTCTGCTCAGTGGCTGCAATGTGAATGTAAATAATAAATTATGAAGCATGCAGACTTTGTTGAGGATGTATAATTTGAAACCTAGGCTTGGTTTGATGTTAAAATAAGATGAGCTATTCCTTTATTAGTCCCACAGGGGAAAATTTGCAGTTTTTAAAGCAGCAGAGTGGAACGCACAATCAGAGAGGCATAAAATCTTAACGGCCATAAAATATATAAAAGCAATTTAAACAAGGAGAAATATTACAAAATATGAACAGTATATAAAGTATGAACAGAAAAAAGACTCATGCCATATATAACCTTAAATATCAAAATATTTGGTTATGAGCCTGGGTTGGATTTTTTTTTAAACATGATATTTTTCTATTTTTAAGTAGATATTATGAAATCGTATATTGTTGTATTATTGTTGATATGGTGTAGAATCCCTGATGGTTAGTTATTGTGAGAGTAAAATTTCCCATAACACCCAGTGATACATTTGGTTGATGCGTATCTCTGTATCTGTATTCTTGCTGTATCTATGGATATGGATCAATCAAATTTCCAAATTCTGAGCCGTACGAGTAAACCATTAGTAGTCTGTGTATGCTGTGGTCTAAGTATAGCTGCTCTACGTACGGTCTCACGCTTTACAGCACGGTGACCTTTATCCACCTCTGACTCTCTCTCTCTCTCTACTTTTTATTTTCCAGTGGCGGCCATGACAACAGAGGTGAGTGAGGCAGACACCGAAGGCAAGCAGGAGGTCAGAGGAGCCGAACCAGAGCCCGAGAATAAACAGAAATCCCAGGCAGCGGCAGCAGCCAAGTCAGAGGGGGAGCAGTCTGGCAAGAAGGGCTCGGAGCCCGATCCCGCCGATGATGCCACCTCCTCCTCCACTGAGGAGGAACAGCTGAAGCCTCGAACCCGCACCTCTGCCGGGAAAGGACTGTCTCGCCTCTTTTCCTCCTTCCTCAAGCGCCGTTCACAGTGCTCAGAGGGAGAGGGGTTTGAGGTTGAGAAAGCCAGTGAGGAAAAGGCGGACAGGGAGGAAAAAGCCGAGAAAGGAGAAGAGAAGGTAGTGGAGGCACAAGAGGACGCAAAGAAGGCAGAAGTGCAGGAGGAAAAAGCTGAGGTAGAAGAAGGGAAGAAGTGTGAGGAGGAGAACACGGAAAAGAAAGGAAACGAAAAAGCAGAAGAAAAAATTGAGAAGAAAGGGAGTAAGAAGAAAAAGAAAGACTCAAAGAAGAAAGGAGAGAAGAATGAGGAGACTGTGAAAAAGGTAGAAAAGGAGGAGGAGAACGTGAAGACAGGAGAGGACAAGGAGGAGCAGACACAAGAGAAGAAAGAAGTAAAGAAGGGCGAAAAGCCAGAGACAAAAGAGGGAGAAGAAGAGGAATTGAAAGAAGCAAAAGACAATAAGGTGACTATAGGGAAGGAGAGTAAAGAGGAGAAGGTTGACAAGAAAGAGATTAAGAAGAAAGAGAAGGAGGAGAAGGCAAAGAAGAAGGAAGAGGAAAAGGCCAAGCGGAAAGCAGAGGAAGAGGAAAAGGTGAAAAAGAGAGAAGAGGAAAAAGCAAAGAAGAGAGAGGAGGAGAAGATTCGAGAAGCAGAGAGAGTGAAGAAGAGAGAAGAGAAGGCCAAGAAGAGGGAAGAGGAGAAGGCGAAAGAAGAGAAGGCAAAAAAGAAAGAGGAGGAGAAAAAGAAGAAAGAGCAAGAAGAAAAGGGAGAAAAGACAGAGGAGGAAGAGGGAAAGGAGGAGGAGAAGGGAAAGAAAAAAGAGAGGGGGAAGAAGAAGGAGAAGAAGAAGGAGGAAACGGAATCAGCTGAAGGGCAGATGAAAGCTCCCATTGCTGCTCCAGAGCCTGAGTTAAAAACAGAGCTGGAGACTGAACAGGCACCCGATCAGCATTCACTCAGCAGTGCAGAGGCTCAGGTGAGGTGGTCTTAACATAAACGCATATTATGAATTTATATTTACTTACTGTGGATATTTA
>OMLC01075056.1:3144-13537 GCA_900302585.1 Regalecus glesne
GGGGAGGGAGGGGGGGTCAACTCCTTAATGACTGCAGCCTGGTCATGTTGGGAGGCCAAGTCCTAAAGCATCCCTGCTAGAGATTTTTGGAAGGCTTGTTTTAAACCTTGAAGAACACCAGCCCTGTACTTTCTCTCGGTCCTAGACAGAGAGACAAAATCTGCTCATCTGCACAGTGTGTGAGTGACACCATAAAAGTTTTTGATGACACACTGTTCCTCTGTTGCACTTTGCTTGGCAGAAGTTAGTAGAGATAATAAGGTTCTGAATTCTGGGGTTTAGTGGTTGCAGCCTTGTGTGTATGGGCCTAAAGACATGGCTGACTCATTTATTGCAGGAATGCAGTATCTCATAATGATTTCCAATATGTTATTCCAAGAGCTTGTCCTTTGCCCCCTCCCACCCATCCTGAGCCCATCTGCATGACTGCATACAACAGTCCCATGGCAGCCTCCTGGAGCCTTCTTGCTGGGAAAAGACGTCAACATGTGACCAAGGAGCAAAAGCAATTGTGATTTATCAGAATGGGTACAGTAAGCTCAATACCTGTGATTAGCATTAAGTTTTTGTCATAGTATGACTGCTTTATTATTGCTGGTAATTGCCAAATATCAACAAGATCATCATATTGGATTAACAGAATGCTCTCATGGTTGACCGCAGCCTGCCTCAACATATTATGCACGGCTCCAGCACACTGACTAGCCTGCTGGAACATGTAGAGTTATTGTTTGACACAGGGCTGAGATGTGGATTTTTCTACATAAAAATGACAAAAGCTTTTCTGGTAACATGTGTGACCTCCCATGCTGTGGAAATGACCATTACTGTATAATTATAGGATCTGTGGCAGAGCCGAGAAGCACCCCTAGTACAGACCTTATCTACCTGGCCGGGACTTCCTACTGCGGTACTGCTACCTTCAGAGCATCAGAGCTCGATACACATCCCTACTGCTGACACAGCTGGCCTCACCCACGTCTCAAACATACACCTGGCACAACAGCCCATCGCTGCTGACAGCTGCTCACTCAACTCTGCCTGATCTGCTTCTAAGTACTGTACGTGGGACTTTACTTTATCTGTCCATCCATCCATCATCGACCAGTTATCTGAGGTCAGGTCGCGGGGTCATGCTGGAGCCTATCCAGCATGACCTATGAGCAAAAAGCAGGGAAATACTCTGGATAGGTGACCATTCCATTGCAGAGCTAGAGCAGTTAGGGGTTCAGTTTCTTGTTCAAGGACCCTTCAACATGCTTTCTGAGGGAAACAGGAATCAAACCACCAATCTTTCAATGACCAGACGAACACTGTGCCGCCTGAGCTATGCCGGGCCTACTTTGCGTTGTGGTTTCAAGAAGGCCTTAGTGCTCTCAGAGTGCACTGTGAACGCATTCTGTACATACGTACAAATCCTCACCAAGGCTAAAACTCAGATCGCCCCTATTTTGCAGCATGTGAGTTGTCCCAAATGTGTACTGTCAGATGATCTGGACAGGTGAAGTAAGAGCCCCGTAGTGGTAAATCCGAGGCTGAAGAGCATGTCTCCACGGATTCAACTCGATAAGAAAGAAGAAGATAGATTCCCTTAACAGTCCCACAAGGGGAAATTCGGAATTCTCTACATCTTTTTCTCTTTTTAAAAACATTATACCCTTTTTCCCCCACCTGAATTCCCCGAGTTGCCTATGGCTATTGCTTTTTGATACCCCTCTAGAACGTCGACAAGAAGGTGGAAGCCGTAGTATGCAGGTCCTCTAAGTCACGTGACCACTAGCCCTAACTATTCCACACATTACGGTCTCACAGAGAAAGCACAGTACTTGGCCGTCAGAGGAGAATGAAGCAGAGTACTTTCCCTTCACTTAACCAAGAGGCCTGGACGACCCAGAGGGGGACACTAGTGAACCCAGAATACTTTATCCAACCTAACCCTTATACCCATGTGAGGCTTAGCCAATTATGACCCACTGACTATGGACCTCTGGCTGTGGTTGGGAATGGCGCAGCTGGGATTCAAACAGTCAACTGCATGATGCAGAGATGCACTGAACATCACCTTAACCCCTTACACCACTGGAGGCCGGAATTCTCTACATTTACACCCATCCTATTGTATAGAAGCAGTGAGCTGTCGCCATGTGGCACTCGGGGAGCAGTTAGGCATTCAGTGTCTTGCTCAAGGACACATTGACATGTTTTCTGCAGGACTGGGGATCAAACCTGCAACCTTCTGATTGCCAGACAACTGCTCTAACCCCTGAGCTATGCCGCCCCAACACACCCAACTCCTGTATTGTTGTGATGCCAGTAATCTCATCGTACTAATACGGCAATGCACTGAAGACACTGTGCATCACGTGCACTTTGTGACCTCGTCCTAGTTCTGAAAACACCCAGTGTAAAATCCCAACAGCCTGACTGGGTGAATGCAAAGGTATTTTGTCCTGTGTGGGTGACTTCAATTGGGCAAAGTCAGCATCATTTTGTATGACAACCCCCCAAACAATAACAACAACAAAAACAACAACAATAAACAGCCCTCAAAACAAACAGCCGAACCTGGTGCCATCACAGGCTGTAGTAAAACAAGGCACATGTCACGCTCGAATGGAAGATTGTGTGTGTGCTATGGTGTGGAGGATACTCAAGTGTCTGGGGCCGCTTGGTCTCTCAGGAGTCGTGTCCTTCACCATTTCTGCATTCACCTGGATACACTATGCACTGGAGCGTGTGTCAGCAGAAAAGGAGGGAGAGGAGGCTTAAAGAAAATACATATTAATTTCCCCCTGCACGTGTGAAAAAACAGCTCCTCCCTTGGCTGAAAGCATGTCTCGTCTCTGGCCACCACTATGAATTTCTCTGTCTCTCCCCATTTTTTACCTCCTCTCACTCTCTAATACACACTTCCCTCACATCGCTTCCCTTCCCATATCCCCTTTAAATGCACCCTCTACCCTTCAAATCCCAGCTTCCATTTTGACTTCCTCCACTCTGCTGATTTAAACCTCCCCTCCCCCAGCAAGCCACTTCAGTGGTCGCCAAGCGGTCACAGCGGTGGCTTGATCCTGGGACTTATGAAAGGAGTTCTTTGATGAGCCCTGCTCAGGAGTAACACAAGGGAGGCAATCCGAGACGCAAACTCAACTGGAGGCGAGGCATCGACTGTTTGCGTCTACACTGTTTTGTTTTGACCAGGTCAACTTTGGAACCAAAGCTCTGAGAAACAGAACAGACGTCTCCCCCCACTGTGTTCAAGAGCTTTCTGCCTTGTTTGCCTCTGAAGCTGTTGGAGAGCCGTTTTGTTCGCGCCCTGCCCACACATCTCCACTCCCTTTGTACGTGCGAAGAACAACAGGGTGATTGAGTGCTGATGCCTGGCCTCAGTGCTACCGAGATTGGAGCTTCCTGTTCTGAGACCCCCGTCCTATCTGCAGTCGATGGTTGTTTCTAAACTGCCTGTCACCTGTCACCGCCCCATCGCAAATTGCCTGAGAAAGAAAAAAAAAAGAAGAAAAAACACCCAAAAAAGAAAAAAACCCAACAGAAACTAAACCCCACTATATTCAGTCTTCCTTGAATCCAAGTGCAGGAAGCAACAGAGATCGACTCCCTATAAAACCAGTAACAGCACTGATTTTGATGCCCATATTTTGGGTTTATGCTTTTAAAGCAGCTAATGTTGTTGTGATCTAGTCACAACAGCCTTAATTACTGGTGATGGTCAAAAACCCAACATTATAAACAATAAACAACTGACCACCAGGGTGTAGATGCTAACATGCAAGCTATCATTAAAATATATATATTCCCATTCATTTAAAAAGGCTTTAAACACCTACCTTGCTTCCTTCAAAAGCAGTATTTTCAGCAGGCTGTCCACAGGGCAGCACAATAGGAAAGGGTCCTGTTGCGTTTAGTCTCCGACTGGTCTGATGCCTGGTCTGTTCTTCAGGACAGCCCATATAAACATGATGGAACGGTACGTGAAGTCAGTTAATGCAGCAATCATGTGGTACAAGCTTTAAGCTCCTGTGCATCAGAACTGCTTATGAATCCATAAATCCATCCATCCATTGTCAGCCACTTATCTGATGTCAAGGGGGAACTGATGCCTATGTCGGTGCTTATTGGGTGAAAGACTAAATACTCTAGACAGGGCGCCAGTCCATCACAGGGCAGAGCAGTTAGGAGAAGTGTGTTGCTCAAGGGCACATCAACATGCTTTTCCACAGGTTGCGGGATCAAACCTGAAACCTTCCAAACAACGACCCACTGACCTATGCTGCTCTGTATTCATAAGAATATTCTCCCATATTTGAAAGATCTTGATGTGGCACCCCAGAGGTTCACCTTGTAGATGCTTAAAACATAAAATAATATAGATAAGAATAGATTCCCTTATCAGCCCACAAGGAGAAATTTGGAATTTTCTACATTTTAACCCATCCTATTGTATAGGAGTAGTGAGCTGCCACCATATGGCACTCGGGGAGCAGTTAGGGGTTCAGCGTCTTGCTCAAGGACACCTCGACATGCTCTCTGCAGGACCAGGGATCAAACCTGTGACCTTCCAATTGTCAGATGACCACTCTACCCACTGAACTGTGCTGTGTCCTTACAGCAGTGAGCCGGGTTCTTTGCTGGATGTCATGCCCTCTCTCTGCCGCCCCTGCCTTTCCTGTCCCTCTCCTGGCTATCCGAGCAAATAAAGGCAGAACATGCCCCCAAAAAAACATCATAATAGTGAGCTGTTGGCATTTCAACCCAGTTGAATTGTGACAAATGGAGAGTACAGTGTTGAGCCTCTTTATAGTATGTGTAAGACCTTGGAGAGAGATCACAAATGTCTAAATGGTAATGGATGTATTGCCACCTCAAGCGTAATTCTGATTTTACTGTAATGTGGACCTAATTTTCCGTGTTTTCCCCACTGTGGATTTAAATTTTTCCATCATTTCATTCACCAGCTTCATCTTGGAGACTTGGAACAAGATAGCATCCCTAAACTCAACTTCACAACGTATCACTGGCTAACACCAGCCTCATTTACGTCTTTTCTTATATTTTATGTGTTAAAATCAACGTTACCCGACCATCTAAACTCTGTGTTGGGAAATGAAAAGAACACTGCACGCTAAAATCCAAACTGTACAATTTCATCACAAAAGGCCAGTGCCTCTGCTGAGCCCTTTTCTCGATCAACTGACAGTAACGACAGCCTTTCTCGACTTACTCACCAAACTACCTTGTCAACTATACTGACAAGTGTTGCCTCAGCTTCCTGTGTCCACTAACCCCTACGTAGTGGAGGTAGCCACAGACGAGGATGGAGTGTGGGGCATGGACACCGGTACCAGTAGGGCTAGTAGCACCTTGGCCGTACCTGGCAGCCACACATATCTCACACTGCTTCCCTGTGTGCCTCCACACCGCCTACCAGAAAGCAGGGCATTCTGTTATCTAAACTCTATTGGCTAATGTAGTCAAACGAATATTTTCAATCCAACGCTGCTCCCTTCATACAGTCACCGTTAAACGCCTCTTCCCTCTCTGGGTAGCCAGTTAGCTTTGACTTACTGGCGAAGCACCAGGAAGTAACAATAACAACAACAACAACAACAACGACGACAACAACAACAACAGGCTTTTTCAGCAAGTCTGGGGCTTACCATGTACTTGAGGCAGCACAGCGACAGATGAGGAAACTTCTTTCCCATCACCTATAGAGCAGCAGTGAGTTTGAAGTGTATTTGTAAATCTGTGCGACAGGAATGATCCTCTGCGTATAATGACGCATCGCTGTGACGTAAAAGTGACTCCGGAGGTCACCGTTGGGACGATAGGAGGCGCTGATGGGGCATCTGATGGGCCGGACAGACGCCCGCGGTGGGAAAGAAACGACGCCTGGCTCGTCATCTCCTGACGGGGGACCTCCCACAGAGAAGTCCTAGCCGAGGGGAAATAACGAACACAGTGTCACCAAGACACTAGGATCTGTTCTGCTCTTGTCGACAGGACAGGTTTAAGACTCCAACGTCTCCAAAGTGAGGCCAGTTAGAAAACAGACAAGGGTTAAGCCTGGTTTAATGGCCAGACCTCGTACGAGCAGTGTTCAAGAGATGGCCGACAGCAGCGTCTTGTCAAATGTTCGTCTGCAAGGTGTCTTCAGTGGTCCCATCAGCACGTATGGTTCAGGTGTGCTGAAGCACAACATGACATGTTTAAGCTACGCTAGAGTGACGGAAAAGGTTATAGACGCAGTTTAAATAACAACACCTTGCACTCTCATCTTGGGATGTCTTATTTGAAGGAGACGTTAATGTGGTTGTTGTTATAACCATTTTGATTATCCATCTACTCCCCCTCCTCTGTCATTTCTCTTGGTCTCTCGGTCTTATACGACCCAATGCGTATTGACAGACAAATACATAAAGGTTGGATTGATAACTCCATGACCAGCGCATCAGTGGTAGCAGCTCAGTGGTGGAGTGCGTGTCACGGGGGTTGCAGGTTCGAGCCCGCTGTGGAACATCAGTAAAGAGCATCTGTCATTAATTCTATAAGCTTGGTAAATGTGAGACACACATTGCAAAGCGCTTTGAGCGGCTGCTAGATTAGAAACGTGTTACATAAAAATAAGTCCATTTACCTTCACTCTATGGGGGTGGGGGCGGCATAGCTCGGTGGGTAGAGTGGTCACCTGACAATCGGAAGGTTGCAGGTTCGATCCCTGGTACTGCAGAGAGCATGTCGAGGTGTCCTTGAGCAAGACACTGAACCCCTAACTGTTCCCCTAGCACCATATGTTGCCAGCTCACTGCTCCTATACAATAGGACGGGTTAAAATGCAGAGAAATCCAATTTCCCCCTTGTTGGGCCGATAAGGACTAAAAAAAGAATTGCAACCACTGTTTGCCCTGCGTCAAGGGTACGACTGACTAAAGACGTCAGACTATTGATATCACAGAGCAAACAAGCCCATAACGTTTTTCAGCAATTTGCTCCTGTTTTGCATCTGACTGCAATTATCCTTATAGTGAAGTGTAAAGGGTGGCTTTGAGCTAAGAGTACAGTAGACAGGTTCAATGTCATCCTTGACGTCATCAAGTATGACGGGAACTGCCTGTCCTGGCAGCCTGTAGTATCTACCAATGACTCAGTTTTGGCTGAATCAAATCATGAATAATAATGATCCCCTAAGGGGAAATTTGTGATTCTCTGCATTCAACCCATCTTATCATATAGGAGCAGTGATCATCATCGTCTCGTTCAAGGACATCTTGACACGCTTTCTGCAGGACCAGGGATTGAAACCTACAACCTTCCGATCACCATAAGACCACTCTACACACTGAGGTATGTCGCCCCTGATGTGACACTGTGAAATATCCACTAAAAAGCACAGCCGGTGTGACGAAACCTTCACCTGGCTACCATCACTGCTGCCATGATCAGAAGATCATCTGGGCGTCAGTCCACCACCAACTCTGAAAGCACGAAAACCATTCCTTCTAACGGTGTGTGGCTAACGCTGGTGTTTGAGAACTAAACTTCTTTCTGCTATCTGGCTCATTTGCATAGAAAGGGGCCAGTTTTGCACCACATGCATATATATTACCTAATTTAGATACATGTCAATAGCAGAGAGGCGCAGTTTGCTTGGCAGCACAGTTAGGGGTGCATGCCACCATTAGCGGGTGTTTTGATAATTGCTCAGTTACTTTTTGTCTTATTTGTGCAGGTGTAGCAGCTGCAAAAGCCACGCAGTCCTCTTGTGAATCCACCAGTGAGTGCTTTGTCAGTGTTGGTTATCCGGGGTGCTTTGTTATCTGGTGCGCTCTCCCCCATGCCTCTCGGCCCTCATCCGACCGAGCCATCGCGTAACTTCAGTGACGTTGTTGGTCACCCGATCCAGCGGGCCAACCGTGTCAAACATGATCACTGTCAGTCGGTCAGTCAGTTACATTTTTTTTATAAGGGCTGACCTACCGGCTGGTCCGCCCCAGGATATACAGCCAATTTTATGCACAATGGCAAAAAACTAGGAGATCAAGTCCTGTGCTGTAAATAGACGGAGTTATCCTTCAAAAGCGCAGCTTTTAATAATGAATTCCCCAAACATGTCTAAAACAATGGGATTTCTAAAGCTATCCGCAAGTGTCCGCGAGTGGGCGTGCTTCAGTCAAAATCTTGCCACAATGGAACACCTCCATGTCAAGATACTTTCAGACCGCTGTCCAGCCGTGAAACACACGGGGATCAACCGGACGAATGACCTTGGACCTCATCTCCGCATTTTCCCGAGCAGGGTGAAAACGCACTATGTGAAGTTGATGTTCAGTACAAAGCTGGTGTCAGTGCTAAGGCCAAGTGAATGGTCCCCCACCACAGAACACTCCAACCAACCGTACCCCCCCAAAAAAACACATCACCTGGGGCTTTACCCCCAAATTCATCCCCATCTCAGGACACGTCCTCACCAGTAAACATATTATATCAGGTGCAGCTGCACGGAATTATATGCCATTCTCTGGAGCGCCTCTCTGAATGAGTGCACACGCGCAGATTTTCTCCCAGGCCACTCCAAGAAAACAGACCGACTCGGCCGATATAAACCACTGCTGCCACAGCAGCGAGCGTCCTAAGCCTCCTTTCCTTCATCTCGATTGCTCTCGTTTGCTCTATCTGGCATTGATCTTTGTAGCTGGGAGATTTAGAGATTTCGGGCACCGCTATCTCACTGGCAGGCACAGCAAACAGGTGCAATGAACAAACAATCACCTGCTAAACAAAACCCAAAAGCAATTTAGAGCTTGTGTGTTTTCTCATACGGGCAAACTCCATGACCATTATGAGGCATGAAGCTAAATAGGCAAATATGCACTGCAAGGCACACCTGGTGTTCAGCTTATCCTCAGACTCTACCCAGAGAGAAGTCAGAGAGCCTACTGGAGACGCCGTAACTTTGCCACTGAAGTTTAACGATGATGAAGCGACAGACAGGCGGCGAAATAATTGGTGACAAGTGCAGCGGTGACAAATAGTCACCTTGCACATTGATCTATCTAAATCTTCCATTTCAGCTCATTCCAGCTCATGCCCCCCCCCCAAAAAAAAACAACCACTGTCCGAGCGTTCCGTGTGGGCGGCGTTCAGGCTGCATCATCCGTCTAATGGAGCCCATCTCCTCCCCGTGTCTCATGTCTGTCCACGAGCCAATGGCAGGATCATGAATTATAACCCATGCAAATACTGGCTGGGTTTCGAGGGCCAACCATGGTATAGTTGGATAGTTAAATTAGTCCTAAAATCGGTCCGCTGCAACAAGAACAGCTCCATGTGGAACACGGGGCCTAAGTATATCTCATATCATGACTGTTCTCAATATACCAAAAGGACGTCATTTTCCTTTCTACAGACCCTTCGCCATTCATCACTCTAAGGGATGAACACGTCGAAGAACGAATGCCACCGCTGCACATGGATTTTCTTCTTCCTCACAAACAGGAACCTTAATTTGATAAGAACCATGAAATCAATGGCTCAGAAAAGAAGACCAATATCTGCGAGCGCGGCCCGAGTAACAGGGTTTCCCACAGAGAAGACAGGGGTGGAAATAAGACCATCGCAGTAGAGACTCACCATCGCTCAGCCTCACAGCGAAAAAACAAACTCGACGCCTCGAGTGACCTTTAACCTTTACCCTTTCCGCGTGCCGTCTTAGCTGTTCACGGGAAAACGGAAGAAATGAGGGTTTTGACAATCGATCCCTCATCAGCTGCACACTTGTTGTCTCACGTGTAACTTCTTGGCATTAGCTTTAGAAACTTACACCTATTGCCTCACAGGCTGCTGTCAAAGTGTCTTTTTCTGACTGTCTGGGCTACTTCCTGTGTATGGCTGTGTGTTTACGTGTCCTCACACACGTGCATGTGCGTACATTTCTCGGGGAACGTACATATTCGCCTCAAGGAGCCCGCAGTTTCCTCTTCCACAGCACCATCTTTATTTTTAGAGGCTGGATGCTGATGAGTGAGAGGAAAGAGCTTGGGAGTGAGGAAAAAAAGGGAAAACAGCATCAAAAGTAGTGCATATGAAGGAGGGTGAGAGGGGAGGAAGGAGGAGAGGGGAGGAAGGAGGAGAAGGAAGTGGGTATCTGTGTGTGTTTGTGGGGGGGGGGCTGTCGGCCCCTCGGTTTAGAAGGACCGCAGAGTGGTGGAAAAGTAATGTGATGTGATGAGAGCCCTTCTCTCCATGAGCCAGAGAGAGAGAGAGAGAGACAGAAAGAGACACACACAGAGAGACAGAGAGAGAGACCGAGAGAGAGAGAGAGAGAGAGAGGGATAGGGATGTAACCACGCCAACCTTTCACTAGAGTGGGTGATGA
>OMLC01075057.1:3483-24939 GCA_900302585.1 Regalecus glesne
TATATAGTTTTATATATATATATATATATATATATAATTATGATATTAATTTGCACATTTTAGTCTGTTTGGGCTGCATAGCTCAGGAGGTAGGGCGCCCACATCAGGTCAGCAGATCTGAGAGAATATTGACTAGTGACAGTGTGAATTGATTCACAATGTTCCCGTGGTAGAGGGCTCAGGAGTCTACGACCGTCAGCCATCAGCAACGTCTAACCTTAACTCCTGTGGAACTGCATCAGTTGGTATCAAAAGCCTTTATCTGCAATGTTATGTTTCAAGGTTATCTTCGTCTCCGAGCATAATCTTTGATTCATCTGGGTTATGATGACTAATTCCTTGTGTAGGAGTTCCCCTGTGGTGACGCACACTTGTATTAACCCCTGAACTCGTTGGACTATCTATGTTGTTGTTGTGTTAGAGCTTGTCTTGGACATGAGCTTTAAGCCTACCTTTAGCCTACCTTGTTGTCTAGCTAGCTTTTAGACATTCCCTCACTGTCTCACTCTCAGCACACTTAGCCCACAGGGCTTAATGTGGTCTCACTGTAGTTGTAGCTGGATGTGGGGCCACGATAGCACTTCAGGAACTGATGAGCCAGATGTTGCAGGTTCGAACCCACTGCGGGGCATCAGGGCATGCGACCTCATGTCCCCCAGCTCCATCTAAGTCCACGTCCACCCCCACAACATGGGGATATGTAACAAGCAAAACTGGACCTCTCTGTGCTTGTTATGGATCTTCTACTGGTTTGTACTATGGATTAACTTTATGGATGGCCTGTATCCTGTGGCCACGTTCAGTTAGCCATGGTTGACCAGGCTCTATGTTTCCATCCCATACGGATAGTTTTTTCCAAAGACTTGACCCGTAAAGGATGGAGCTGCTTTAGTAGTCACTGACATATGATGGGCATTGGTATGGTTTGTGCGGTCAGACATGTACATGCGTGTTATCCTGTCGATGAGTTTGAGTTGTAAGCTAGGTGGGGAGCGTTGATGTTGTTGCAGGTCATGTCTGTTTTAGAAGGAAACTTTGCTAACATCACTACTCAGGGTTTTCTGGTTTATTAGGCAATGGTCAGCTGATCTGTAAAACCCTAGAAAACAGCCACATATGTAAATGAAGATTAGGTTGCAGAATAAATGAGAGTTTGGCCATAATGCAGTGTGATCTTAGAAGGATTTGATGTCATGTCGAATGTTTTTTGACTGTGAAATCTGCAGAATTAAAGAAGAGAGGTCCCTTTTTATGTGTCCTGATTAGTCCCCGTGTTGTGTGGGTGGACACGGATTTAGATGGAACGTAGGGGATTAAGGCTGGATGCCCTTCCTGATGCCCTGCAGTGGATTTGAACCCACAGCCTCGTTTTCTGCCACACTAATTTCAATATTTTTATGATGTCATATAATTTTTTTTTGCCGTGTTTATCTCGTCTTCTCTATTTCACTTACTCTCTGTGTTAGTGGACTGGCTGTGCTCAGTTGACACAGCATTCCTGCTCCTTGATGTTGCTCATTTTTGAGCAGCACATGAGCACACAACACAGCTGGAAAACTGGAAAACCCACCACTGGACTCCTTCCTCCATTCCTCCTTAACTCAACCAAACACCCAGGGCCACATTCCATTCCAGGATTTGTTTCCCCGACTTCCTTGAGGCCTAGGTTGGTTTGTTGAAAGGACACAGCCTTATATCCTACACTGCGGCTCATTAATAAGTGAGGAGGTAATGAGTGTTTGAGAATTCTTAACCAGAGGGGAACTCAGCCAGAGAAATAACCACTACTACAGAGTGTGAATAATTTACTAAGCTCTTAACTATTTCCTATCGAGCTATTCTACCTTTCCTCTGCACTCAGCAGCACCACCACCAACAACCCTGCTCTTCTCAGGCCTGTACCCTAAAATCTCTCCGAATGCTGTGTGAAAATGAAACAATATGCAGCTTCTTTATTCAACCCTTGTAGCTAGTCCTTGCTCAAGGACACCTCGACATGCCGGGAATTTAACCAGCAATTACTAGACAGCCACCCTGCCTCCTGAGCCATGCTGCCCCACACACATCCCATTGGAGCTAATGTACTTTTTTGGATGTGCTTCCCTCGTCTTTTCTCCAACCTCCCGTCTCTTTGACATCTCCACCTAGCTTAACATCTGGCACAGTGACCCCTGTGACTCCTGCTGTCATCTTTTAGCAGCCTCAGCGGTTCCTCGTGTGCTTCCCACACACTTGTATGAAAAGGCCGTTTCTGGGTGTCACGATCAGTCCTCACATTGTAGGGTGGACACATAATATCCTGACGTGTACGCTCTGCAGCTGAGCTACCGCAGCCCCACTATGCACACACACACACACACACACACACACACACACACACACTTGTACTAAACTGCCATGATTTCAGGAGGTGACAGCTGTTTGTGTAACCCCAAGCATTGCCTCTCTCCTGTCCTGTCCTGGTTAGCTTCACCTTGTATCTACCTCTCCCATTATGTCCTATTCTGTGGACAGGGTTCAGCAAGATGGAAGCCAGCCGCCCTGTGCTGGTCACACGTGCACCAAGCAAGATCTGTCAACCCTTAGGCCAGTCATGTGCCACTAGTCATGAACTTGTAGGGGTGTGCACAATGAACCAGGGACCCCGGACTCCCCATCCACTCACTCGCCGCTTCCTACAAAAGAGAAAACGTTAACGTATTCTGAAGAAATGCTTAAAACCATTGGGTGGAAGACAGACGAACATCCCGGACAGGTCGCCAAGGTGGGGGATTAAGACCGGATGTCCATCCTGACGCCCCACGTTGGGTTCGAACCCACAGCCTGTGAATTGGTAGTTCCCGAAGTGTGTATCCCATACCCCGGATCTACCAGGACCCCCGTGTGTTGACGGTTTTGTTTATAAATCCGTGTTTGTTTTAATGATCCCATAGACGTGTGATCTGAACGCATCGTGCGCGCGTGGCTTTACGGCGTACTAGTTTCACATTCTGCTCAGTCTCTGCATGGACTGATTTGTTTCCATAACACAAAGATAAGTTATGCCCGGCGTAGTGACGGCAGCGAGTTTGGCAGTTTGCCTCGTTGGTTAGTGATCTCTATTATAGAATGTGACCCTGCTTTTATTCAACTTCTGTTTACCCAAGGAGCAGTGTGCTGCATACTGATGCTCATGTTCAGCACCATGCTGCCCCGCTGCCTCCACAGTCTGCTGCTCGCCACTCAGCTGTTACATTAGAAGAGAGTTAAAAGTCACTTGGGTTAAAGGCAGACACGCTCCCTGTTCTCCTGTTCGTTTTCCCTGCTGTTCCGCTGGTTTAAACCAATGAGCTCAGAGTCACGAGCGTTCTTCAGCTGCAGATAAGAAGGCATCAGATGTAGACCTGAACAGATTTAACAACTGTAGTGTGCAAGTGGAAAACATGGGATGTACGTCCATGATGCGCTTCATCTTACATCTCGCATTCTTTTTGCACCTTCGTCGTTGTTGTAAAGATAATTCATTTGGATTAGATGTGGTTCAGGGAGTGGCGTAGCTCAGGAGGTCGGGCGGTCATCTAGTATTCAGAGATCGGTGGTTTGATCCCTGGTCCTTGCAGAAAGCGTGTCGAGGTGTCCTCCAGTAAGACGTTGAACCTCTTCGAGCACAAGCTCTCTGATGGAGCGGTGACCTTTCCACGGCGTTCCCTCTGTCTTTCACCCAATGAGCACGGGGAAAGGCTCCAGCGTGGTTCTACGACCCGAATTTGGATAAGTGGTTGATGAAGGATGGATTCGATTTATTCTCAACACTTGTCCAGGTGGCCAAAATAATGACATTTCACCGTTCCTCCTCACATACAGAATGAAAGGGGGCTGCAGTAGCTCAGTCGTAGAGTGTGCGCTTCGGGATGAGCCAGATGTTGTAGGTTCAAACCCACCATAGGAAGGGTATCCGGCCTTAATCCCCCAAGCTCCATCTTAGTCCATGTCCAGCCCAACACTGTGGGGACTAATGGTGAGATGTAAACAGACCTCTACTCATCTTGAGAAGATTTTAGCCCTTTGCAAACAAAACTTTTATGCTTTTGAAAATGTAATGCAATCTGCATGGCCAATGAACCGCTGATGCTTTTGATCGAGCTCGCTGCAGTTTCCCCTTTTCTCCTCAGCCACCTTATCAGCCACTAAAACTTAGTCGGTTGTAAATGTTCTGTTCCAATCCACTTTCAGTTTAGTAGTACATGTTTGGATATTGTCTACATTTTTAATAGTCCTCTGCATAAAAATTAATCATTACACTGATCTTTGAGCCGGTGTTAAGTTGTGTTTGGCGAGCTGACGCCATTGCACTTTGAAGCCCTTGTAAGATGATTTCCACATTACTAGAGGATGAATTCTGGGGGCCTCTGTAGCTCGGTGGTTAGAGTGCATGCTTTGTGAACTGATGAGCCGGAGGCTGCGGGGTTGAACCCACTGCAGGGTGTCAGGAAGGGGATCCGGCCTGAATCCCCCAAACTCCATCGAAGTCCTTGTCCATCCCCACAACATGGGGACTCCCTGTGACACGTAAAACAGACCTCTCATGAGGGAACGAGTACCAGCTCTGCACTAGCTCAGCATCAACATGAACTACGGCAGAGCGTGAGGAGCTTTTTAGGAACATAAGAATGTTTATACCCTGAGAACACACTGACTCTGACCTCTGGTATGGAGTGCCTTTGTGTGCATTGCAAGAGAGCCCAGCAGCCTGAAGCTCACGGAGACCCTGCTATACCACAGTAGCATGAGAACCCTCCCAGGCTTTGTGCTCGAAGAGGGGTTGGTTTTAAATGTCCCTCGGGCCTTGAATACCAATTACATATTTAAGCAATTAAATGCATTTAATGAATGAGTTTAGTCTGAGTTCACAGGATCTCCACCATGATCGAGTGCCCTCGGTAGCCATGGTCGCAGTTTTCCGTCTCCGTCATGCAACGTGGGGCAGGGGTTTCCTTGGCTGTTGACTTCTGACACAGTCCCCTTGGACATTTCGTCCAATTTACATGAATGCACAGAAATAAATGAGGTCGTGTGCTCTCAAACATTCTTGATCTTTTTTAATCCATGCACATCCACAGCCCACTGGTATTTTTGGCACCTCGGCAATTCCACAAGGATGCAGCTTCTGTAGAGAGATGCTCAACATTATACCAGGGAATGAGAGCTGCAGAATGGTGCGCTGGTCAGATTGGCCTTAGTCTCGTGTCCTGCCAATTGAAGAAATTGTGTTTTCGGCATATGGCCTCCGTCACTCCCTCTATGAGTAGTCATAATCAGTCAGCGACATTACAACTAGTGACGTCAGTGCCTCGTAGCTGTGGGCAACAGCAGGCAGGCAGCTGGGGAGAAGAGGAATGATGGTTGGCCCATCTGATTGTGGAGTGTGGTCATTAAATGGCCTACATGACTATGACAGAGCACTTTGCACAATACCGTTTATTCTCTCTGTCTCTGTCTCTCTCTCTCTCTCTCTAGGTCTCTCTCTCGCTCTTGCTCTCTCTCTGGCTTCCTGTCACTTCCTCTCGCTCGCTTATTCTTTGTTAACTTCTCTCTCGATGATGTCATTTTCAAACATAGCCAGACTTCTAGAGAACTCTAGAAAAAAAGGGGAGTTTCCATTCCTTCGAAGCAGATGAGAGGCAGGGGTGTAGAAAACTGGATAGAGAGAGCAGATGAAGTTGCCAAACAGCCTTGTGTGTGCGTGAGTGCATCAACAGGGGAGCCTTGGGGTAGTGATGATATATGAAACCCAGCTGTATTGATCATGGAGTTGACTCACTGTTGATGTCACCTCTTCCTTACTCTGGGCAGGGACAGTGGAATTAAGCTGTAACCTCTTAAATTGTCCTTTTGGGCCTGTCTTCAGCATTGATTGATTGATTGATTGGGACCTGGTTGTTGGTGATGTTAGCTACAGCCTGCCTGATGTGAAGTCAGTAAAAGGAAGCAACAGGGTCAGAGGTATAGCCTGACTTTTGATTGAATTCAAATGTAAGTTCTTATGCTATCAAAAGTGCACGATCCACTGTACGAGTGTAGCCATGGAGTGAAACTGCTGCAATAGGGTCTTCAGGCCTCTCTGCTGTAAAGCTGGATATGATTGGTATGCATAGCTTTGGGATATTTTGGGGGGAAAAAAATCTTGGCCCTTTTCAGACTCAGGCTAGATATTCAGATGCTGTTCAGGTGCATGGAAGCAAACATTCCTCTGCAATCTGTGACCACTGATTGTTGAGTGTAGGAACACCTCAAGCCCCAGACTATTGATCCAAACAACTTCTAGAGTAGACTGAGCAGAACATGTTTTCTAGGTCCCAGGGGCCTTTACTGTGTCAAGTAAATCTTCTTCTCTTGTGGCTGGGAAAACCACATCCAACACCCAGACGATTGACACTGGCATGGCCCAAGGATATGTGTTCTCCCCTCCATCCTTCTCCCTCTGTACAAATGACTGCACCTCAGGAGACCCTTCCGTCAAACTCCTGAATTTTGCGGAGGACAAATCCATTATTGACCTTATCCAGGATAGTGATGAGTCTGCATATAGACAGAAGGTTGAACAGTTGCCCTCTGGTGCAGCCACAGCACTCTTGAGCTAAATATGCTCAAAGCTGTGGGGATGATAGAGGAATTCAGGACCTCCAACCCTGCCCTACCTCACCATACTCAAACAGCAGGGTGTCTGTGATGAAAACCTACAGATTCCTGGACTCCGCAATGTAGACACGATCATTAAAAAGGCCCTGCAGAGGATGAACTTTCTCTATCAGCTGAAGAAGTTCAGCCTGCCTCAGGGAGCTGCTGGTTCAGTTCTTCACTGCAGTGATCCAGTCTGTCCTCTGTACTTTCCTCACTGTCTGGTCTGGATCGGCCACCAAACAGGACAGGGACAGACTTAAACAGACAGTCAGGTCTGTAGAGAGAGTGTTTGGCCTCAACCTGCCCTCCACTCATGACTTGTACATCTCTAGAGTCAGGAAACAGACAGGCAGCATCTCTGCAGACCATCACACCCTGCTAACCTGACCTGCCAACATTTATTTCAGTATCTCTGATACATTCTCTGCGCCATTGCGTTTTATTATCACCCGTATACACTTGTGCATATATCTGAAGATCGTCGTGTTGTCATTCCATGTGAAGTACCTGTGAGAGCCATGAAATCAAAGTTATTCCACTTATGTGAAAACCTACATGGCCGATAACTGATTCTGATTTTATCTTTCTAATAGTTCTGCACTTTCCGTCAATTCAATCTGTTGGAATGTCTGACTCCTCATCCCGTTACTCCCCTGATAGTGTGACAGAAGGAGATAGAGCAGAAACTATTTATAAGTCCCCAGAAAAGACTGCTATCTCCTTTTCCTTTTGATGCAACCAGCTCTGGGATATTTGGTGATGTGTCTCATAATCGAGCTCTGCGATGGAGTGGCGACCGGTCCAGGATGTTTTCCTGTCTTTCACCCAAAGAGCACCAGGATAGGCCCCAGCATGACTCCGTGACCCAAATTCGGATAAAGCAGTTGATAATGGATGGATGGATCCACATCCTCATTTCCGAGCATCTTCATGTCAGTTTGACGGGGCAAATGCAGAAACTTTGATTTTTGTCTCTTCATAATTCTCTAGCTGTGCCTTTACAGACTCTATGAGAGTATTCCTATTAATATAGCATCGCAGTTCAGTCCTTTTCAGGTGCATGTGCATTGACCAGCTTGGATATTAGGATCCACGGCAAACAGTCACAGATATTGCTTTACGTAACTTCCTGGTTTGCCAAGTGGCTGCAGGCCAGAAGCAGTCTAACTCACTATTTCCTCTTTGGGATGACCAATGTAGAAAATATGTCAGTAGAATGTAGGATTACGTAATACGCACAATGTTTTATAGTATGAGAGGGGCCAGGATGGTCATAAAAGCTCTCAGTTACAGTGCACCTCATCACGTGCATTTCTGTGTGGAAGCGTCACTGCTGAAATTATTCTCATCAGCATCTTTAATGAAACACACATCACTCCTTGGCTGCCGTAGAGGCTCCTGGCTTCCACTGGGAATAAGGGATGATGAGGATTTGGGTGGAGAGAAGCAGCGGTAGGATGGGGAGTAGCAAAGCACGTGGATCAGAACACAGTTCGGTTGGAAGTGCAGTGCTCGCTGGGGTTTTCCTGCTGTTGATTGCTATTAATTACTCAGCGTTTGGTAGGGGTGGTGGTGGAATGCCAAGTCCCGCTGTCACCAGGCTGAGAGGAGATAACAGTTGACGGAGGCGTAATTCTGCCACTGATAAAACTTTCATTTCCTGCTTCTTGATCCACGACTGTTTTGTTAATATCTCCTGGTTCCGTTTGGTACAAAGAGACAGGGAGGTTAAGAGGAGCAGTTGTGCCTACTAGAGAATGCGAGTGGGATGAGGAGGAGGGAGAGAGAAGGTAGATGCTGTGGGCACATTCGTTACTCTAAGAAAGAGAGGATGTGGCACTCCTCTTCTCAGTCATTCCTATATGATCATCACTTAATCCCTAGGCAGGGGAGTGTCTAAGATACTTGGAATTTAGCTTTATGAATTGATTTCTGTTTCAACAATCAACTATTTTCTCATGACCAGGCTCGCAGATTGTCTGTGTGTGCTTGTACAAGTTGCTGGATATAATTACGCTTTGATATGCAGAAACCTCTCTGTAGAAACGGAGTCAAAATGACACTAGCATGAATCCATGCTATGGTGTTGTTACCAGGGGCACACTTTTCACTCTCGAGATGACTTTTCCAGTTTGGGCAAGTGTTAAAATTTAGCCCCTGGTATAAATTTTATAGTTTTTGCTTCATCTCCTGATCGTCAAACAAAAAGCATCCATGTATTCACGCATGCACTCAGAGTGATCTCCTGGAAAAACCAAGAAAACTTCGCTCCTGATAGCCACTAACACGTTCTTAATGATTTGATGTCTCTTTCATGTCTGTTGTAAGGCACTTTGAGTTGCATTTCTTTATGAAAGGTGCTATACAAATAAAGTTTATCATTACTATCATTATTATTATTATTATTTTATATAATCAATTATGCAATATCATTGCAATTTCAATTAAAACGATCACAGCAGTCATTCCAGCCCTTTATTTATTTGATCAATTGTGTGTATAAACGCAATTGTTCGCTCATACAAAACCCCAATCCCAGTCCATGTTTACATGTCACCATTAGTACCCACGTTGCTGGGCCGGACACAAACCTAGATAACATGTGAGGTATTAAGGCCAGATGCCCTTCCTGAAAACTTTATTTTGCTTTCCCTGGACTTCAGCATCTTGGCATCACAAAGCAATGTGTGATCAACAGCTGCTCAAACAGCAACCTGATTTCAGTGTGCATCACATCCCTCACTGCCCACATTCAGCATCACGGGATACGGGTTTCAGCCCAGCAGGCGACGGTCATTCTCCTTCATTCGCGCATGCGTGACCATAGCATGAGGTTTTTTACCAGTTAACTGATGTGAGGTCTTTGGCTTTCTGCAGGTTTAACAGACACTGCAAGTGTGTCAGCAACAAGCAATTGTTCTCCATGTTTTGAGTTCCGCTGAGTTCTATCTCCTCTCTGCTCCATAGACTCACAGAGGTCACATCTCTCCTCCTTCACCATGAAACTAATGGACAAGTTCCACTCACCCAAGATCAAGAGGACACCGTCTAAGAAGGGCAAGCAGCTGCAGTCTGAGCCAGCTGTCAAGAGTGCGGAGAAGCCGATAAACAAGGTTTGTGCATGGCCGTGTATCCGCGAGTGTTGTGGGAAGTCCTTCGCTTTCCCACCTATTGCTTACTTTTGTTTGGCTTTTTGTCCGACGTTTGTTTTCCTGTCTACTACTTTGGACTGCAGAACTCCATTGTGTCTCTGTGTGCTCACTTTTCCCTGTGGGTTCCCACAACTTCCCAGTAGTATGCTAGTTAGCTTCAGCTCCGCAGGTGCCTGGACCCATAACGTGAATAGCAGCAGGCTGTTTCCTGAATGAACTTCTTCTCTCCTTCTGGAGCGTTTAGGTGCTAGGAGAATATGCCCCAGAAGGCTTTGCCGTGCTGGAGATGCTTGTAGAGCATGTTTCTGTTTTTCCTGAAAGATCGCTCAATGCCACATCCTTTCACCGATTATACATTGATTTGTGGCCCACCATACAGAGCTGAATTATAGCAGTTCTCAGGTTAGATTAAGAAGGTTTAAGTCATTTCTCAGAGAATTCCATCATGTCACTGATTTGTATCCTTAGAGCAATGGACTAACCATGTGTTCTGTTGACTTACCTTTTTCTTTTTCTTGTTTGCAGAAGGTGAGTCGACTAGAGGAGCAAGAGAAGGAAGTGGTCAGCGCCCTACGCTACTTCAAGACAATCGTGGACAAGATGGTGGTAGAGAAGAAAGTTCTGGAAATGCTTCCCGGTTCAGCCAGCAAGGTGCTGGAGGCCATCTTGCCTCTGGTGCAGGTTGAGGCCAGGATTCAGCACAGGTGAGCGGTAAACAGTTAAAATGTCGCTGGTAATATATTAGATGGTTGTATCTGGAATCTTGAAAATAGCTTTTGTTACCCTACTAACACCTCCAGTGACATGGATCTGTGATTTCAGAAAATCACAGATCCATTCAGAATTCAGCTAAGTAGTGAGTGTTATGTTAGTGCCTCCCCCAACGTCAAACCGGTAAAATATGGCTTGACTTGTAGTTGTAGTTGTTGACCTGATGGTAAAAGTTTGCTAAAAGTTTTGGCTGCCATATCTTCACATTAGCTACTTAGCTTATTCGAACATGCCACTGTCTGCCGTATTCTTTTGAATTTTGCTGTCATGGTAAAGACATAAAATGTCATATCATGTTATCCTGAACTGCTTGTCCAAAGTCGGGTCATGGGGTCATGCCGGTGCTTATCCCGGCACTAATGGGCAAAGGGTGTAGGAACACCCTGGACAGGTCGCCATTCCATCCCAGGGCAGGCGTGGGGATTAAGGCCGGACACAATTCCTGACGCCTCATAGTGGGCTTGAACCCACAGCCTCTGACTCACCAGTTAACAAAACACCCTTTCTACCCCTGAGCTACCATGCCCCCCCCTATAGCATAACACGTTATACCCCCATATCATTTTTATTCCAATGCTTTACCCGAAAGGAACTAGCAAGATGATCTTTTAGTGTTCATGATTCAGAAATTCCACTTTTTAGCCATCGTCGTAAACATGCTACTAATAGAAAGTATCAAAGGGGAAAGTTAAGAGGTTTCATTCCTGCATGGGACTGAAAATATATAATTTTCAGTGAACAGTAGAGACAACCTTTTGTTTTCAAATATGTCTGGATATGAATAGTAATTATATAGATATTATTCATTTTGTTTTATGGAATGGCAACCTGTCCACAATGTTACCCCGCCTTTCACCCAACGAGTGCTGGGGGTAGGCTCCAGCATGGCTGCGTGACTTGATTTTGGATGATGGAAGGATGGAGGATGTAAAATGAGAATGTTTTGGAATGGAGCTTGAAATGCACCCATGGCCCATCAGATGCTCTTTTATATCTGTCTCTATAAGTGCAGTTATGGGTAGTTTACTCATTGATTCTCTTCATTCTCGCCCGCTGACATAGTCCATGTAGTTGTCGGTAGGTATGTGGGACTTGTTGAAACTTGCACAGTTTGATTTAGCACTCTAAGAAGAATGTGATGATGGGTGATAGATTTGGGGGAGATTAGGTGTTGTGACAATAGATAACAGTTAGACCTCCTCAAACAAAGGCATCATGGAGCCTTAAAACCTAGATAGCCTGCATTCATTCATCACTATTGACATGGTACAGTTACGGGACTATGGGTTTTATTCTAAGCTTAAGTAATTTGACAAGTAAATGTCAGGGTGTTTAGTAAATTATAGAATGCATTGGTTTACTTCTCTGCCTCCCATGTTGTGAACCATATCCATTTTGTACGAGCTGTTTTGGAATGAGTGTGGAACATGTCAGAACTGCTCTGTCTCACTCTCTGTTTCTTGCCTTGCCCTGTCAGTCAGTGCAGATGAAGGTATGAGGTCAGAGGTGACAGGTTTTGTATCTCACAGTCCTCTGTTTGGAGCTGATTTATGAATGGATGTAGCCATTTTTCAGGGGCTGTGATTTGTGTGGTTTGACCTTAGTCTCCCACAGTCAAACCCTACCAAATCACACTTAGTGAAAAGCTTTTAGTTTTTAGCCCTGGACCACCAATACGTCCCCGTGGCCTCGAGCCCAGTAGGTAATGAAATCCCAGCTTTTCTAGAAGGAAAACTCCCAACTTTTTGTCAGATGAAATAAATTTGGCTCAAAATTGAATCTCAGTTATTTGTCAGTATAAATGAAATAACTGCTGTGTGGTGAGGGGATTGTTGTCAGCATCCCCCTCTGTGTGTATCTATTGCAAAACAGCTCTTAAGTCCCCTCTACATGCACACTGCAATAAGAATCTGCTCACGCTGCAGTGATCTAAACAAACACTGAGCGTACCAGCTCATTCAAAACGGAGTGAATTTGTTATCGACTTCTTCACTGCATAGTTTGAAGTGATTAGAGGTCCTGTTTGCCAAAAAGTTAATTTGTATTCATTTTACACTCGATCCTGTAGCCTCACATCTCACCGCAGCTCCATGACTCAAGTCACACTGACTGGTTGTTCCAAAACGTGTCGTAGCGTCTTACTTGGCTCCATCATAACCTGTAGCGCCTAGCTTTCAACCTCTCCCTGGCCTAGCTTCTCTAGTCTCCTCACTGTCTCCACGTCCCTCCTCTAAGCCTTCCTTTAACCCCTTTAGCAATAGACGTCCACATTAGAGCTGAGCTGTACGGAGACAGAGGAAGGATATTCCAGCACTGTGAATCAGCTGCTGCCTGTTGGGACAGGCCCAGGCCACACCTTTGGCTCAATTCTGAGCACACCATTCACAACAGGCAGCAGCACCACCACACCTCCCTGCACCCTATTCTCTGATCAGCCCAGCAACCTTCCTCCAAACCCTAGATCCCAGTCAACCATGCTCACACACCCTCCCCTGAAACATCTAGTTTGATAGACATTAGATATACGGATGTGGCAATGTTCCTACGCCTCCTTGTTCTGATAGGATTTTACCAACTGTCAGTTAAACATGTTTTTAATCCTGCCTTTCTCTCCTCTCTCTCTCTTCCTCTGTGATGAGCCCGCTCCTCTGGTGTCCCGACCTGCCCTCTTGCCCTTCTTATCTCTTTTCTGCCCCCTCTATGTATCACTTATTATTCCTGTACCCATTCCGATGCCCTCCTCCCTCCTGTTTCTTTCCCCGTATCGCTCTGTCACCTCTGACCCGCCTAAAGTTCGGCACTGTCCTCCTGCCACAACCGCGTCTACCAGAGTCTTGCCAACCTCATCCGTTGGTCTGACCAGGTGATGCTCGATGGCATTGACCTGGAGGACAAGGAGAATGTGATTGCCGTCACCACCGTCATCAAAGCAGTGCTGGATGGAGTTAAGGTGAGTCCAAAGTGTGCCTCTAAAGTGTCCTTCCTGATGCCCTGCCGCGTGTTCGAACCCACTGCATCCGGCTTGTCAGTTCCTGAAGTGTGACACTACCCCCATTACATAGAACACCAGAAACATGCACAGAACCCCAAATGTCAATCTTCAGCTCAGCATAAATGATCGAGGAGAATCTAAATCAGAACACCACTAGTTGAATTTGGGATTGATGTGCCGGGTGGTCCAGAATATCCACATACCATTTGGAGCCCTATCCCTACATTGAAAGGTGACTGTTTTAATGTTAATGTTAGATTGGCCCTAAGATGGAACGGTGACCTGTCCAGGATGTTTTCCTGCCTTTTGCCAAATGAGCGCTGGGATAGGCTCCAGCATGACCCCGTGACCCAACTTTGGATGAGCGGTTGATGATGGATGGAAGGACATTTGTGTGTTTGGTTTCAAGTAAACCGTAATAAAGTGGTTTGTTGTGACCCTAACCGTAACCCTAACCCTAAACAACCATGGAGTCACCAAGTAAGACTGTCCGTAAATAGTCGAAGTTGATAAAGTTATCCAGTTTGCTTTACATAGCAGATACGTCCCGGATCTGCCTCTGTTCTGTCGTGTACATAAACCAACAGGGTGAAATGAGCTGTTCCGTCTGTCGCCATTGTCTCACTGAAACTCCAATGCAGCCTAAAGACTCACTGATCTGTTCAGAAAGATGTAGAAGTAGCTCGCCTCTGTTCATTAGTATCGACTGTGACCTCCTGTGCTGTTTTATAAAGGTGGTATTGATGCTGATTGTGTTGTATCTCTATAAACAGGAACTGGTGAAACTGACCATAGAGAAACAGGAACAACCCTCACCCACCACCCCTAACAAACCAGTGCCACCTGCTACTGCAATGGAGTGGTGAGAGCTTTGTGGGACTCGGGCCACATAGGAACATGCACAGTTACAAATTAGACACATGCCGTAATTCATTATCTCAGACAGATCTTTTCTTTGTGTCTGCAGCAGTGCATCGCCAGAGATGCCCTTGACTGATCGAGAGCAAGAGGTTTTGAATAAGACGGTTCCTGCAGCCATGCCTGCAGAGGCCGCGTCTGACATGCCAGATGAGGACGTAGCCCCTCCCAAACCTCCCCTTCCTGAAGCCAAGATGGCTGAGCTCAGGTAAAGAGGAGATAATACAGCTTTGTATTTAATATAGATGTGCTCCATAGTTACAGTTTTTCACAATTCTCAAATGAGTTTTTTCTTCATCTCCCTCTCCAAAAACGGTTGACCTTGTGTCTTGGCTTTTGGTGCAGGTAAATTAGGGATAAGTTAAGAAGCCCCACATTTGTGTGTAATCTACACCTGGCCGGGCTGTTGGGTCAGTTCATTCAGTGCCATGTGGTTGACCACACAAAAGCAAGTCCGTCTTGATTCAAGGTTCCTTCTTCTGTTTTGTCTTCATTCAGTGATGATATATACGCATCTCTCAGGCCACAGTGGTAGGCCTTGTCTTCACTATGGCCTCACTCCAGATGTTTTAGGGTCACTGGTATTGTGGTTATGAAAAGAGAAGCATCACCTCTTTCATTGTTGACCATTTACTTTTTCCTGTTCAGTCTCAAGGAAATTAGTAGTTCCATTAATGCTCTTTGCAGATGTTTGACCTACCCCTGATGAAGAGAATAGCAGTATCAGACTCCAGGTGTTCCAGGAGGTGCTTCTCTCTTTCTGTGCCATTTTCTGAATTTAAAACCTAAATTCAATTCTGGGTGGTAGATGTTCTCATAGAGCTACATGTGACCTTGCAGTTGGGATCCAGTCCCTATAAAACACCATGCTCCTTATACTCTATGCTTTTGGTAGGGCAGGCTTTGGTTTGTTTGGTGCTCTGTCTCCTCTCTTCTTATGCTCTCTGCTCTGTTTCTTCCTCTCCATTTCTTTTACCTTTGGTTCCTTTTTGTATTCTGGGAACAGAGCACAGTTGAGTGCTGATGCTGGCCAAAGGAGACCCACACAGAAGGAGAAGTATGTCAGCCCCAGGGATCATCCCTTTCCATCATAACGTCTCACCCTAGTCCCCATAATGCCTCTGGATTGGATGAAAGTGCTTTGACTTGCATGTTTTGAGGTGTCCCAAACCTCTTTATCATCTTGGAGTTGACTGAAGCATTTGCCATCCAATCAGAAAGCAGCCCAGTGCATGACTGTGTGTGACTGACCTACCCAGTGTGTTTAGGTGACCTCCTTATGGCAGCCCCTTGCGTCCAGTGATTTTCTGTATTCTCCCCCTATTCTGACCTGGTATTAACTCACCGAGAGAGATAATTTGGGTTTGTGAGTGAGGAAATCTTTATTTCACCGAGAAACCATCACTGTCATCTCAATATTGACAATCTCCAGGAGGGATAACTGTGTTCATGTATTCATACACGATTTGTGTGTGTGTGTGTGTGTGTACATGTCAGTGAAAGTCTAGCATGCTGGCCTTTTTGTGCATTTTCAAGTGTAACAATGCACAGCCTTCTTTGGTTTTTACCTACTTTTTGTCTATATGTCAATAGTCCTCCACCTGCCTTACCCCCTAAGAAGCGCCAGTCAGCCCCCTCACCTACCCGGGTGGCAGTGGTCGCCCCCATGAGCCGTGGCTCTAGCTTGCCCTGCAGTGTTCACAGACAGGTAAGGTCCTCATGCTTGTAGCTTTCACAATGAGAGGCAAGACATAACAGCCTGGTTTTCCCTCATAGCGAAGGGAATGTGGCACTGATCACTCAATCAATATCAGACGAGACCCCACTAGAGGAGACTGTATTGTGTAACAAATGTCAATTACACCACACCAACACAAATCAATACACATTAGCCTCACGAAAGCTTTAGGAACACACTGGGCCTTAAGAAAGTCTGGTGCATTTCCGTTTGGTTTGCTTTGTGTTCTCAGCAGCAAGATTATGAGCAGGAGTTCCTCCAGCGGCGTTTCTCGGGGGGCAGCCAGTCGTATGGGGGTGACTCCCCTCGCCTCTCTCCGTGCAGCAGCATGGGGAAACTCAGCAAGTCCGATGAGCAGCTGTCATCCCTGGATCAGGACAGTGGCCAGTGCTCTCGCAACACCAGCTGTGAGACCCTCGGTGAGACCTTCAATGGGTGCCGAACAAGGGAAATTATTAGATGCTGTTGCCTGATGCTAACGCTCTAACCTGCCCTTCTGTCCATCCTCCTAGACAACACGGAGAACTATGACCCAGACTACGACTTCCTCCACCAGGACATGTCTATTGGGGACAGTCTGCCTTCAGCTCAAGTAGGAGGGTGTCTGAGCCCCCTGCCTGAGTCCCACAGCGAGTCCTCTTCCCCAGTCCCAGGCCAGCACCCGTCGCATCCTCGCTTCAGCGCACCCCTACCCCAGCACCCTCCAGAGTACTGGAGCCCCCAGCAAAACCAAATAAATCCCTTACACCCGTCCCGTATCAGCGCACCCCCTGCCCTGCCCCAGAAGAAGCGGCGAAGCACCCAGGTCTCACCCTTCCCTGACACAAGTAGCGGTTCAAGGGTGCTGTATGAGCGTTACCCTTCTCAGTATGACAACTTGTCAGAGGAAGAGCTGCACCCCACACCACCTTTTCCCCTTTTCACACCAATCTCGCCCATGCCCCAGACCAACGGGGGCGTGTTTGTGGCACAGTACATGGCCAGCGAAAATCCAGATGTCCAAGCCAGCCCCCCACCGCTACCAGAGAAAAAGAGCAAACACAGTAAGTGAGAGCGCTGAATGAGGCAGGGGTAGTAGGCCTTTCACAGAGAACGTTGAATGGACGGGCAGAAAAAAGACGCGAGGCTAAAGAAGATGGGTTTACTCTGTTGAAGCAAAGCTTATGTCAGGGGGGCCTTTCACTCTGAATAGAGGCAGGAAGTGAATTCCAGGATGTGCCACAATGGGTCTGGCTCCACACGTACCAAGGGCAAATTTTGGTCATTTCCTTGCATGCCCCTGATGTCACTTCCTCCCCAGCTACTGTATTATGTCATTATGTGAGGTCACCACTTCCTGCTGTCTCATACTGAAAAGACAAGTGAATCTGCGAATATCATATGGTTTGTGATACGTTGCTTTATTATTAGTTTGGATATCTGATAGATGGATGGATGGATGGATAGATGCCACTAACACTGTCCACTTTATGTCTCCTCCTGCCACTCCAGTCCAGCAGTACATGCAGTTTGTGGAGGACTACTCAGAGCCTCAGCCCTCCGTGTTTTACCAGACGCCACAGAGTGAGAGCATCTACGAGCAGCGTAACAAGCGCTTCCAGGAGGTCTACGGGTTCAATGACTCCTTCAGCAGCACTGACTCGGTCCATGAGCCACTGCTTCCTCCAGCCTTGCCCCCCAAGCAGAGGCAGCTGGTGAGAAACCACTTAGCCTACATTTACCCACACACACACACACACACACCTTATTTTTGTGCAGCTTTGTCTCATATCCTCCGGAGTCCTGAACCCAGAGTGGTGACCTCTGAGAGAAAAGCAGCAGCGTTGATGGGAAGTTGATGTTAGTGAGAATCTGTACCTGCAGATGGAAATTAAGTTATTGGCTCAACCGGTTCAGATGACGTGGAAACAAATGCTCTTGACAAAACACCTGCAGGTGTTGAGCTCATTTCCCTCAAGTGGAAAAACAGTGTCATCAGGTAGCAATGACTGATAACCGGTTATCACCCAGAAATAAGAGGTAACCTACAACCCGAAGCAATATGGAAGCTTTCCGTGGCTATGCAGCTCAATAGGAGACCACTCTAGAGATGTGAATTATAACACGCTCGATTTTCAAGATTGTAAATCTCAGCTTGATTCAGAACATTACTGACGCCGGATGGGCAGAAGAGAGGGGATTTGTTAGAGATGAAGAGCAGAGTTGCGTAGCAGTTTTCCTCAGTTTTGTTCGAACCTCCACCCATCTTGTCATCGATCTCATCAGCTTCCTAACTCTGTCTCTCGCTCGCTGTGTCTGACACAGCAGACGTCTGGCTGTGCGTACGGCGACATTTGGTTTCCACTGGCTGATAAAGCTAGCCCTTATCGGGCGCGCATCAGATCCAGCCCACTTATCTTAATCTGGGTCACTGTCTGACAGACAGTCAATGGAGAACGAGATCCCAGCAGGGAGGGCCATTCGTCTGTTGTGGAGGTCAGGTTGTAGCCCTTGTAGTTCAATGGCAGACCGCGATACTGAACATATGTAAATTATAATAACACTGGAGTCAAGCTCGATGGCCAGATTGTAAATCTAAGCTTGATTCAGAACATCACTTATGCTGGCTGGGCAGGAGAGATTCGAGATGAGTTGAAGATGAAGAACAGAGTTGAATCCAGGGATGAAACTCAAGTAATATTCATCAGCTTCACTTCCTTCATTTGCTCACAGATGAGCAGAGGTGTATTTATATCCTACGAGTGTGAATCCACACTCGAGGACCTCACATGTATGGTACTCTAGTAGATGTGTGCATAGTTAAGTTTCTGGATTTTCTTATGTGAAAACCATCTGAGAAATGCAACTTTGTATGTCAAAAAGAGGAAAACTTAAGCCCCCTATCTCCAACGAAAACTTGCCTCTGAAACAGTTCTATTGGTAACATATAGAGACACAGGTTCTGCCATTGTTTCCTCACTGATAGATATTGTCTAATATTTGGTTGGTTGTCCAGATGTGGTAGCTCAGTGGTAGAGTGCGCACTTTGAGAGCTGATGAGCCAGATGTTGCAGGTTTGAACCCACCGTGGCCCATCAGGATGGGCTTCCATCCTTAATACCCCAAGTTCTGTCTTAGTGTGTGTCCACTCCCACAGCGTGGGGATCCATCGTGACACGTAAAAGTGGACCTCACTTGGCTGACTAGACAGACTGATGTTTTTCCGCTCGCGGTGTCTCTCAGTACTACAGGCAACAAGTAGATGGTTTCACCAGGAATCCATCTTTAAAAGTTAGCTAGGTACCCAGACTGTTCCATCGAGGATGCCTCGGAGAAAGCCTTTTTTTCTTTTTGTCCATTGTCCTCCTTCTGCCACCACCACTCTCCTCAGAGCACCATCCGTACCCTTTATGTCTGTCACTGTCATTTGGATGGAGAGTCAGAATGCATCTCTCTCTGTCTCTCTCTCTGTGCTCCAAGGCCTAATCTGGCCTCATGTTTTAGACTTGATGAGCTAGTGGCCCAGTGGAATAAGCCTGTTTGCCTCTCTATAAACCCATGTTCCAGGATTATACGCTTTGGCGACTTTACACAGCTTTCCAAAAAAAAAAGTCATTTCGTCTGCTGAGCGGATAAGCAAAAAAAGAAGGGGGGGGTTGTCATATTGGCCCTGTTTGGAGCTCCATGTAGTTGGCCTCGTTTCTGTAAAACCCATAAAGCTCCGGCTATAAGAACGAGGTTTACAGGACCTTCACGTCAGATGTGCACAGACGAGTATGTGGCCTGTACAAGCCCTGGGATGTTCTGGTGATCATGGCTTTCTAGGAACATCTTTGACCCCAACAGGTTTATGCTCATATTCACTCCTCAAGCACAAAATCTGCCTTGTCAGTGGCACGTCTGTAGTCACCAGACGGGGAAATACACTTCTGCTATACTTCACCCTCAGCTCTCACTACTTCACTCTGCTGCTGAACTTTGATTAAATCTGCTCTAATTCTGCTTCCTGCTTACTATTATAATCAACTGTTCCCCTCTTTCTCCCTTTTCTCCCTAACAACCTGCTTTCCATCACTTCCACTCCCTTTGGTTCCCTTTCTACTTACCTCTGTCTCTCCTCCTTCTCAGGCTTCCCACTCTTCCTCCCCTTCTTCCTCCTCCTCCTCCTCGCTCTCCTACCACCTCCAGCCGTCTGTCGCGGCCATGGAGGAGGTGGGCTCTGGGCTGGGCCTCAGCATGTCCGTCTCTAACTCCTACCTGATCGGCCAGGCCTCCTTGATCACACCCACGGTGAGTCCCCCCAGTCTCTGCCCCAGGCCAGGCCGCCGTGTGGCCACGGGCCGGCCCAGGGGTGGCTTGACCCGTGTGTGCCATCTCTGTGATGTCAGCCGGACACAAGTCCATACCATTTCATCTTTGTTTGAGCCATATTTGAAGTTTGCAGTTTGGTTGTTGTGTGCCTGTCGGTTTTGTTCACCCGCTCATCTGATGCCTGCATTCATGTGTGTGCTGTGTTGATTGTGCTCAGTCATCCTTTTGACTCAGACATTGCTCATGGTCATAAGGGTGTGCCTATGAGTGTATTCACCTACCTGTTGTTGTGCTTGTGGTGCAGCCCCAGCTAGCTATGGCGCATTTCATGGTAGGAAGGATCACCCATGCCCTAGTTCCAGTTTGCTTCAGAGGTGCAGTCAGCCAGCTGAGTCAAGTCTAGAGAGCAACTCAAGTATCCTATCGGTGAAGACCGATGAGCCTATGGGGGTAGCTTGGAAACAACAGAGCAATCATTTGTGCGTCGAAGCTGCAAATCTTAACAACTCACTCCCTGCTACTGGAGGAGGCTTTGATTTATGAAGATTCCAGTTCCAGCGCTAACAAAGCTGGGCCGGGGTCTCCCTTTGTGGAGCAGGCTGGGAGTGACTGGTTTGGTCAGGGTTTTGGGGTCTGGTGGGGGTTGACCCAGGTTTTAGGCGCTCACAAGGAGCAGCAGTGTGGATCTCCCTTAGGATGTCCAATGGAATGCAACGCCAGATGGACCCTGATGGAAAACACATTCTTCCTGTTTGCTGCTCTTCGTCCTCCAACTTCTCTCTTTTTCATTTCTGCTCTTGTCGTCTTCGTCCTCCCGTCGGTCCTCTCTTACATTTCTCCTCTGCTATCTCTGTTGAACCACCCCCCTCACCCCAACATACATGCAGACCCACGCAAACGTGCACACCCACATACATACATCCAGTCTAGCATTC
>OMLC01075057.1:24959-44696 GCA_900302585.1 Regalecus glesne
TAGCCCACCCCCCACCCCGCACCCCACACCTCCCGTTCATCGGTTCCAGTGGAATGTTTGCATTCCTGAACTCCCTGCGGAGGGATGTTTTCTGAAGGGGGGGTGTCATGGGATATGGGGTGGGGGCGCAGAGAGAAAGGTGAAGATTTGGTTTGTGGGGTGGAAAAAGTAGTAAATATGAAGTTGTTCCATTCCGACAGGGATTCTGAGATTACCGCCAGGATAGAATTGGGAAATGCCTGGCTCTCGCTTTCAATGGATCCATGTGTGTTTGTGCGAGGCCGTGTTTATCAGTGATCTATGTGCGCCCCGCTCTGTGCCGGTGTACTGCAACAGGGCTGGTATGCAGAACCTGTCACAGCAAGTCAGGACTACCTCTTCAGAGACAGACATCCCCTCACCCCGCCAACATGACCACACACACAGTCATGCTCAAGACTTGACCTGAAGCAGTGACGTCTGTTGAGAACAGCACCGTCATGTCTACCTTTGTCTCTCTGCATTGAATCCCCCTAAAGAAAGGAGGCGGTGAAGTTCAGGAGGCAGGCCGGTTGTCTAGCGATCGGAGGATTGGTGATTCGATCCCCGGCCCCTGCAGAAAGCGTGCCCAAGTGTCCTCGAGCAAGACACCAAACCCCCCGTAGCTACTCCCCGGGCACTGCGGCTGCTCGCTGCTCCTATACAATAGCATTGGTTGAATGCAGAGAACACATGTCATTGTATGTATGTACATTGAGAAAAGAGTTGAGCTTCTTCTAACTTCTCTGTCTTGTCTGTCTCCATATTCTCTCTAACGTCAGGGATCGATGGGGTCTCTGTCCTCATTACTTCCAGTCGTGTCGTATGTTCTGGTGTGTGTGTGTTCGCAGTGCACCTCATGTTTAGGAACGTCACTACCATAGGACCAGCGTAACAGAGGTGTTGGAGATGTTGTTTCTCTTCTGTTTCCTACTGTTGTTCAGTTTCTCTGTCTGCCTGTTCTTCCATCATCTGTCCCATCCCTTAGCCCTGTCCTTTATTTTTCACGCTTTCACTCTCTTCACCAATCACAGAGCTTGGACCAGGTCGCCTTGACCAATGCCACTCTTCTGGATGGCAGCGGGGGCGGGCCCAACTGTTCCCTGGCCGGCTCATTGGGCTCTGTGGCTGTCTGTCTTCCCTCTGAGTCTTCTCTTACTGACTCTCTCCACACCTCAGCGGTGAGCTTGGAGCGTAGACCAACACAAAGACAAGGGTCGTGAAAAATGGACATCCTGAGAAAGAACCAGATACTGATGAAAGTCAGAACCTGATGAGATATTGATTATTAGGATTGAATATTGGATCCCTGTCCTACCAATATATAGATGGAGCTTGAGGGATTAAGGCCCAGATACCCAGTGGTGGGTTCAAATCAGAGGCTCCAGGTTCAAACTCACCGTGGGGCCTCAGGAAGGGCATCTGGCCTTAATCCCCCCAAGCTCTATCTCGGTCCATGTCCAACCCCACAACATGGGGACTAATGGTGACACGTAAAGCAGACCTCTCATAGGACCCTACCCGAGGCAGATGTGTATCTGACTGGAGAACTTTGGTTTCAGTGTTGAATCTCATGCAATGGTCAGATGATACAATGGTGACCTCATCCACTAGCATTTTGCCTGCATTGTCACTGTCCACAAACTGATATGAGAAGAATTCTAGCAGAGGATCCTCCACTGCATGATGTTTTGTGCCAGGACTATTACTTTTACAAACTCCACACACTGCCCCCTGGTGGTCATGATGATACTGAACTTTTACAGTACCCAACGTACAAGTAACAGTAGACTTTGGCTAGTTGCTATCTGTTAATAAGCTAATGCTTTCACACCTGACGTCCATCCCACCCTCAGCAAACACTCTCTGGCCCTCTCCACTCCCTTATGCCATGGTTTATGTCCCTCCTGTCTTCCCGTAGAGCGAGAGCGCAAATGACGAGGGCGGGGAGGGGGAGTATGTCAACCTGTACTCCTCCAGCCAGGCCAATGGAGAGCTGCCGCTCTCCCTCAGAGTAAGTAGCTGACCGCCAAAGGTTGAAGGTCACTTCCATTCGGCTCTCTCACCCCTTCAGGGTATGAATCTAGTGTAATTCGATGTAGCATTTGAGAAAAAAAAATGTCCCATTTGAACAGCTATTGCCACTTGGGCCACTTACTGGTTGCACTGGTTCATGTCTTGAATCGATGGAGCTGAAACGGAATTTGAATGGAGCCAAACCTGCCTGAGCATGACTTGAGATGAACGGGGGTTTGCCTGTGAGGAACACCATGTTGTGAAAGTTGTCCGTTGACGAGATGTCCATCCATTTGTTGTCGTCCTGACTTACTGGCTGGCGTCTCACTGTCCCCTGACTGCTTCAACTGTGACTGGCATTTAATCTTGTCCCGATCTAACACCCATTTTGATGCCTCCTCCAAAGACCTCCTCAATGGTTCGCTGGTTTTCCAATAACCTTCCCCCGTAACAGTCTTTGTGCCCCTGTGCATCCGTGACTATGTGGTGAAAATGTGTGGTGGGTGATGGAACAATTCCCTTTCCGTGTGCATATGGTTTGGGGTTAAGCTGTGTGTCTGTGTGTCAGGAGGGAACTGAGGACGGTGGTGTTGGTGTGTGTGGTCTCTCCTCTCTGGATGGTGCCTATCTGTGTTTCTGTAATGAGTCTTTTGTGTTTGGATTTCATTAAGTGGTGCTAAAGAATAAATTTCACTTTATCTGTGGTCTGTTAAATCCAATCCCTTTTGCCCGCAATCCACTGCAAGTGTTTTCCATGTGGTACGTGCGGTTGAATGCGCGCTTCAGGAGCTGACAAGCCAGAGGCTGCGGGTTCGAACCCACTGTGGGGTATCAGGGAGGTCATTGAGACTTAACCCCCCCCCCGACCTCCGTCTCTAAGCCTGTCAAGGTGTCATTGAGCAAGACACGGAACCCCTAACTGCTCAAGTCCTCCGATGGAGTAGTGACTTTTCCAGAGTGTTCCCCTGCCTTTCAAACCAATGAGCACTGGGATAGGCTCCAGCATGGCTCCACAACCCGACTTTGGATAAGTGGTTGATGATGGATGGATGGATGGATAAAAACTAGATCATATTATCTCTCATGTCCGACTTCTAGTGTCCGAAGTGTTCTTTCCTCCGTGTGAGCTGTTGATCCATACATAGAAGGCTTTATATTTCATCATCATAAAAACCTATCAGACCCACATGACGAACCAAAACACCAAAAATAGCCCCAAAACTTCACTGCTGTCTTCCATTGCAACACTGCTGTAGGACATCACAAGCACAAACCTGATGGAATGCACACAGTTTGAGTACGTCCACCACTGATAGGAACAACATTCCCTGAAAACTGTGTGTTAGACATTTGTATGAAGCATCCATCTATCCCTCCATCAAACGTCTTGCATGAGATCTGGGTGGTTCATTCGATCTCATCGGTAACGAGGTCTCCGTCATTGCATGGACTCCCCTCTCACACCACAATATTGACTCAGCGGTGGTTCACATAACGAGCAAATACAGTCATGCTGACCCTCCCTTTCTCCACCAGGAGACCATTACTGCCGACGACGTACTTCAAGACTCTGCCCCTCAGATCCCCTCGTCCAATAACAAAGAGGCTCTGGACAAGGAGAGGTAAGGCTTAAATGTTCATATTCGAGCTTACGTGTTATTTAACGGATGCAAGTTAACATGCTTAACCCATGTAAACTCAGTGTCTCACTGCTGATGGTGCTGATGGTGCTGATGGTGCTGGTCTGTTGTCTCTAGGAGGCAGAAGTCTACAGAATCAGCCGGGAGTGATGAGGAGGAGGTGGACGAACTCTCCCTCATTGACCATAAGGAGATTATGAGCAGGATAACACTAAAGCAGGAAGTAAGATAACTGATGGTGAATGCTGTTCTTGGAGAGATGTGATGTGAATACATATCATCTATAGTATTCTGTTAGGTTAGACGAGGATGGGTGGGATTTTCTTTGGGGTATACAAATTGGGACACTTTGCTGCACGACTGGGATGTGTTGCTGCCCCCTGCAGTTGGTCTGCAGAAATGGCATAGCTGCGTGTCACCCTCCACCCCACCCTACCACCACCTTTCCTTTTTTCTTTAGTGCTGCAGTCTGATAGACAGATGTGAGTGTGTGAATATGTCCAACATGCTTATCCCGCTCAGCAAGGCCGGGGCCAGAGGGACACGGGGGATAACATAGGTGGGAAGATCTAGGTAAGGGAGGAATGGCTGCTGTAGACGGCTTCAGCCATATTGTCTGGCTTGTGCTGGTCTTATTTGGCTCTGCGGGCAGCACACATTAGTGTCTCTCTCTCTCTTGCTCTATCTCTGCCATCAATCGAGCTGGTGCAGGACAGGGGGAGGTGGGGGCTGTTCAGAGGAGTGGAGGAGAGCACAGGCGCAAGCTGCATTTTGGGCTAGACTGCATTCCTGTGTTAATCCTCATCCATCTCTACCTGCATCTCTCCTCCTCCTCTGTCTCGGTCATTTGTCCTCTCTGATCCCGTCTGCCCTGCCTGTGCTCCCTTTATTCCATCCAGAACGACGATGGTCCTGATGTTCGGGCTGGATCGGGAGACATTCTGCTAGTCCATGCCACAGAGACGGACCGTAAAGGTAGAGTACGGAGAAGAGTCACGACTTGTTCAGCATGTGTGTTATTATGGTTCCAGGTCACTGGCACAGCCTTGTTTCACAAGCCTCTGATGCTCATGCTGGAAATTGTGATGAATGTTTCTCTCTCAAATATGGTTCTGTCCTTTGTGACTTAGACAGGAGTGCATGTCCTCAACCCGGCAGTGGGGCTGTAATGAATCCCACCTCTTTATTTTGGGTTTAACTGATCTGACAGCCGTATATGTAGCTTGCTGCTCTTGCTGGGGTTTTCTTCAAGTGTTGATGTGAGCATGTAAGAAGTGAGCATCAGGTCAACTCAAACCCACTCCTCTCTCTGCAGATCTGGTTTTGTACTGTGAAGCCTTTCTCACTACATATAGGACATTCATAACCCCTGAGGAACTCATAAAGAAGCTACACTACAGATATCCTTTGATACTGCTCCATGGATCTGTCGCCACTGTCAGCGGTTTTAACCTCAGCCCATCCCAAAGTGAACCTCACATTGACTGAAATATTTCCATAGATACTCCATCCTGTACCCTAATATGCAAAAAATGTCATATCGGAATACTTCTTTGCTTACCTGTGCCTTTTTCATATCACTAGAATATTATATGTTTTTAAGTACAGACTTCTGCTCGTGAATAAATCTGTGTCTAGATTTGTTCCCTTTCTCCTTGACCACAGTGCACATATACTAGGTTCTGCCACAGTCCAGATACATTCAAGAAGCGCGTTAGCAAAAACACCTTCTTTGTGCTGGTCCGTGTGGTCGATGAGTTGTGGTGAGTAGACCTGTATGTCTATCTGATCTTTAAATCTCCGCCTCTTCAACTCCTCCACCTCCAACTCCACCTCCTGTCTTGTTGTCAGTGCTACTGTCTCCAACATAGCTGGTCTCATCAGCATCATCCTGTAGACCTTCTCTTTCACACTTCCTGGTACCCTTCTGTCACACATCCCCCCCTGACACTCTCCTCCACCCACTCCACCCTGCCTGCTCTCTCTTCTCCACCTCTCTTCCACACTTCATGTTACTTTGAACAGTTGACCCCAAGTATTTAAACTCCTCCACCTTCGTCACCTCTGCTGCCTCACCATTCCTCTCTCTCTCCTCTCATCCACAAATATCTATTGTGTCTGGCTCCTGCTGACTTTCATGCCTCTTCTCTCCGGTGCAGACCTCCTCCTCTCCAGACTCAACTCCACCTGCTGCCTACTCTCACCACAGGGCCCCTTCTTTGTCCTTTACCTCTGTCAATGTCTCTCCACTTAATTGTCCCTCCTCCTCCTTCGCAGCCTGGTGGAGTTGACGGAAGACATCCTGAAACAGCTGATGGACTTGGTCTTCAGGCTGGTTTGTAACGGTGAGCTCAGCCTGGCTCGCGTGCTCCGCAAGAACATCCTGGACAAAGTTGAGCAGAAAAAGCTACTGCGCTACACTAACTCGCTCAAGCCACTCGCCGCCCGTGGGGTCTCTGCCAGGTACTGTGTAGACCCGAGGGTCCCTTCCCTCTGGCCTCCCCTGTGAGGGTCAGTTCACAGGGTAGTGTAGTGTTGGTTTATGAGCACGTCCCTTTCTCCATGACATCATATGTAAAGAAGGATCCATGTTTGTTTATGTTATCATTTTTAATCATGCTAATATTTGCTTATTGATTGTTGAATGGAGTGAGACATACGTATCAGTTATAAGCCACTGCAAATACAGTTATCTTAGCTTTGGGTTGGGACTTCAAACGGTTGGTCCAAACTCGTTTTTTTGTCTCGTCTCAGGCCTGGAAACCTTCATGATTTCCGCAGTCATGAGATTGCTGATCAGCTTACTCTCCTTGATGCAGAACTCTTCTACAAAATTGAGGTATGATGGCCTTCACACTGTGTGTGTGTGTGTGTGTGTGTGTGTGTGTGTGTGTGTGAGCCTTTTTCTTTTGTCCACCATAAAGACTTTGACCCTGAACTTGCACCTCGGTCTCCCTTCCTTCCTTTAGATTCCAGAAGTGCTGCTTTGGGCCAAGGAGCAGAATGAGGAGAAGAGTCCAAATCTGACCCAGTTCACAGAGCACTTTAACAACATGAGCTATTGGTAAGAGTGGAGAGAACCTGTCCTCATTGCAGCCTGTTCCACGATCTGGACCACAAGCCGTAGCGTGGAACTCACATTACTATAGGCTGCTATCATGTGTATCCCAACTGTAAGACATCAGAGCAGCTGACTGAAGACAGGGGTTCTATCTCCTACCATTCTCTTGGATGTTAGCGCCTTGTATTCACATGTCCCTTCATCCATAGGGTGCGCTCGCTGATTATCCAGCAGGAGAAAGCCCAGGACCGAGAGAAGCTGCTTCTCAAGTTCATCAAGATCATGAAGGTTAGTTCAGATCTCCAGTGTGTGCCGATGGACTCCATCCAAATTCATGCTGAACGTTGAACTTGCTTCCTCATGCTTCAACACCTATCCCTGTCTGACGTTGCAGCACTTAAGAAAGTTGAATAACTTCAACTCTTACTTGGCGATACTGTCCGCCTTGGACTCTGCCCCCATTCGGAGACTGGAGTGGCAGAAACAAACCTCAGAGGTGAGACTGACAGCAGGGTTAACACTCTTCCAACTACGGAGACATCTCTGCTCACAGAATGCTAAAGAGCAGCGTCTCCGCTTCAGTTCGAGTGTCAGGACCCTGTGCACGGCAGTCTGACATTGTCTCTTTTTTCCAAACTCTTCAGGGATTGGAGGAATATTGCACATTGATTGACAGTTCCTCATCATTCAGAGCATACAGGGCTGCTCTGGCTGAAGTGGAGCCACCATGCATCCCATACCTGTAAGTGAAGTGACTTTATACATGCATGTTTTTGACATGTGATGTTGTCTCTGTCCGTCTGAAATAAGGAGCACATCAGTCCAGTCTTCAGATCACTACTTTGGCTGGCAATAAAAACTGACGTGGATGTCAAGAAACAGATATACGAGTATAGCTCAGTGGTAGGGGCTGTGCTTCGGGAGCTGATGAGCCAGAAGCAGTGGATTCAAAACCACCGCGGGGCATCAGGAAGGGCATCTGGCTACAATCCCACCAGCTCCGTCTGAGTCCATGTGTACCTTCATCTGACCACCAAATGTGCTGGTGCTTCTCTTTACAGGGGTCTGATTCTCCAGGACTTGACCTTCGTCCACCTGGGGAACCCTGATCTCATCGATGGGAAGGTGAACTTCTCCAAGCGCTGGCAGCAGTTCAACATTCTGGACAGCATGCGACGCTTCCAGCAAGTGTAAGTCAATGAGGGTCAGCTGATGACAAAAAGATCTTTGTTAGGTCCCCGTTCACTTTTCAACACAAGACCTTGTAGACGTTGAACTTGTAGACATCCCATTTTGTCACATGCTTCAAAGCAATTACATCAGCTAAAGTGCCCGTCTTGAATACGTGCAGAAACAAAGGCTTCGTCAGTTGAGAATGGGCTGAATCATTACTGGCTCGGCAGCCGAATGATAGAAATGAAACATTCATCGGAAAACGTTCGTGATTGTTTTCAATTGAAATTCCACAGATTGACAGATTTTTGCCTCGGATTTATCTGATGTGTGTGGGGGGGGGTAGCTCAGGGGTAGAGCGCATGGTTCAGGAACTAAAGAGGCTAAGTCAGCGGGTTTGAACCCATCAGAGGGTGTCAGGAAGGGCATTCTGCCTTGATCCCCCAGGCCTGGCCAGGGATGGACTGGCGACCTGTCCAGGGTGGTTCTCCACCCTCCGCCCAATGAGCGCTGGGATAGCCTCCAGCAGATCCGCGACTCGAGTTCGGATAAGCGGTTGACCGTGACGTGAATTTATCTGGTTTATTTTCCGTCCTCCAGGCATTATGAGCTGAAGCGCAACGACGACATCGTCTCCTTCTTTAATGACTTCAGTGACCACCTGGCAGAGGAGGCGCTCTGGGAGTTGTCCCTGAAAATCAAACCAAGGAACATTACTAGGCGCAAGACGGACCGCGAAGAGAAGACCTAGGGCCTGCTGGCCATCTGGGGCTCAGAGACTGACCTCCAACTGTGCTTCATGACACTAACTCCACTTTACTACAGACTGACTGGGAGAAAGACAGAACAGGAACTATCGGCTGAAGCAAATGGGAGACTTATTGTGGCAAATACAGAACAAACTACAGCGGACTGGAGAAGAGAGTAGCTGAGGTTTACATGGAGCTCCACTGCTCCGGGAGACTACATTTGGGATTACAGTGCTTGTGGATCTTGGCAGGGACCTATTGAATGACTATGGTAATACAGGAGGAAGCCTGGTGCCAAGGGGGAGAGAAGAGCCTGATGCACAGAGCGGACAGGGAGAAGTTAAGGAGATAACCAGTCTTCTCCCTGCCCTTTCTGACATAGCGTGGAGCTGTTGTGTGTGTGTGTGTGTGTGTGTGTGTGTGTGTGTTTGAGAGAGAGATTGAGGTGAGTGGTCCACCCTCCAACCCCCCCGAGATGTTCCTTTCTTTTCCTTTATGTATGTGCCATTCATGGGTCATCTTCTACAGCCCCCCTCTCCTTGCCGCTTAAGCCCCCCTCACCAATCAGACCCTCGTCAGTATTCCAGAGCAGTCTGGCATGAACTGTGAGGGCACAACGCAGGCTGCACCAAGACTTCTGAGGACATGAGGGGATTAGACCTTCAGGACAGGATGACCGCTAGGGACTGGAACCTGAGTTTGTTTGGAGACATTTTGTGTAAGAATCATGTATGGTTATATGTATTATATACAGTGCTCCTTTTGTTCTTAAAAAGGATGTTTATGCTAATGAGAAGAGCTTAGCTTCTCCTAAGTGCCATACGTATGTGCACTAAAAAAAGCAAGCAAAAACACAAAAAGAGAATTACTAAAGATGCTGTGATCTATGTACGTCATACTGAAATCATTGTGTGCCATGTTCCCAGTCTAGAGAACCATCGGGCAATCAATCACGTCAGTGTGGAAGAGTGTGTGACTTGAGAGTCTTTGGTGACTTGTGTGTTGGTCATTCCTTAATGTGCTGTAGTAATTCATTTTTTGATTCCTCTTTGGGATATCTGTCCAAAACACTTCACACTGTGCTCTCAAACTCCAATAAAACAGCTGTTTCTATACATACTGTATAGGTCTGAGGCATGGCTTTGTTCCGAAACATTCCTCGACTGATACTCCGTTGGACTTTGAGGGAGGAGCACTTGCTTCAGGAACTGACCAGCCAGATGTTGCATGGCATCAGGAAGGGCATCTGGCCTCAACTCCCCAAGCTCCATCTACATCCATGTCCCTCCCCCACAACGTGGGGACTAATTGTGACATGTGAAGATGGAGCTCATACACTGTTGTTGGACGTCAGAGTCTGGTGTTGCCTCGAGAAAGTGCTCTTGACACATCACTGCTGAAAAGAGAAGTTTTATTGAACTGAACGTGGTCACTGGATAATGCTTCTGACAAGTTAAGGCATGAGTAACTTAGCTTCCTTTAATTAACATGTAAAAAGAACAAGCGTTTCAATCTTAATAGTGAAACACACATGTCAATTTTTTTGTCAAAGAATGAGAAGAGGAGGGTAACGGGTACTAATATACGTTTAACCTACTGAGATTCTAACAGGGAATAAAGTTCAGCATTAAAATTGTAAAACTACAGTGTGCAATACCAAATGTACCAATGACAAGTTTAGGAAAAAGCTCACCACCATCCGTCCTTCTCAAAAACGTATCGTCAGACCACTCACATTTAAAGGAAGTAACTTGCAAAAATTGATTACCCGCGATTGCATAAAAATCACTACGGCCAAGAGAATAACTACAGGTGAGCAATGAAAACATTGCAGCACCAAGGACTTGTGCACAAAATTACGAGTAGTTAAGAATAAAATATTAGCAGTTGCATCCGGCCTTAATCCCCAAAGCTCCATTTAAGTCCATGTCCACCCTCATAACATGGGGACTGATCGTGACCCATAAACGGACATCTCTTGGGCGCTTATGAAAGTTCATGATTGCTGATATCAGTCTCTGGTATATCTGATAAAACAATAGTATTAATTACAATATGGTATATGTATGGACGTTTTCTGGACCAGGGGTTCTCAAGGTACAACAGTGAGCCTCCTACAGAGAACATCAAGTCACCGGGGCCTCTTCCCCCACCCCCCAAGGGGAGGCAAACCTCATACATTGAAGACTACTGGTCTGAACACACTCATCCATACAGTCTCAGTGTGGGCGAGTACTGGGCTCCAGTAAAACCCTCTTTCCCGGGACACTGGGAGTTCCGTTCTGCAGGTCGCCCTGCTCAGAGATTCCTCGCTTCAGACCCCTCCCATTGACAGCGCCACACTGCCACTTACAGATGTCTCCGTTAAGAATGTCCTGGATGTGCTGCACGATGAGGTTGATGGCCACTGGAAGGAGGCAAAGCACACGATAAGTATAAAAACTGAAGATCCTTTGATGTTGAAAAGGGTGGTAAAATTGAGCAGTTTACCCATATTGTCAACCCCCCTCGGAATGATGACATCTGCATACTTCTTTGTCTAGGAGGAGAGAGGAGACATATCACAAGGACCTTGGAGTTGGTGTCATCCACAACATCCTGCTTTTACATTTGACTAAAACATGCTGGTTGTTGGCCCTGCTAACTCCAGACAACAATACTCTTGTGGTAAGTTTGATCCCATTTTTTTCTTTGGTAACCATAGAAAGGAAATCCCCAAGAGTGCCTTTTTTCACTTGACTAAAATGTGATCTTGCCTGTCTGTGGCTGATGCAGGGACTCCACTACATGCATTTGTCACATTTAGACTTGATTAGTGTGGTGTTATGTTTTCAGGTCTCCCACATGATTGTGCTAAAAATCTTGAGATGGTTCAAAATGCTGCAGCTCGAATCCAAAGGCCAGAAAGTGACCACATTATAGACCAATTCATTGGGTTCCTATCAAGCTTGACACTACTTGGCATCGTCATCACAATATAATCCTGCATCTCAAGGGATTTCATTCAATTTTGAGTAATACAAGCCTACTTCATCCATCACACCATCAGAGAGGAGAAGGGGTAGGATTAGGTAATTTTATACTTCTGACTTTTTGCAAATGTACTATGCAATTTGTGTTATTTAGGACAATTTGTTTATTGACTGGTGTAGGTTTATTGTTCATTTCAATTTAATATTTTTTTATCTATTTACTTTTTACATGTTCAAAATAAAGCAAATCAACATCCATTGTGCATCTGTCTGTCTTGGGAGAGACCCCTCCTCCATTGCTCTCCCTGAGGTTTCTTCCTATTTTTCTCCCTGTTAAAGATTTTAAAGGGAGTTGTTCTTTATCTTATGTGAGGATCTAGGGACAGGATGATGTGTTAGTGTAAAGCTCACTTAGGCACATTTGGGATTTGGGATTATGGGCTATCCAAATAAAATTGACCTGATTTAGTGGGAAAAACTGTTCACTGAATGTCTCTTTCAGGAAAATAAGCACACTTTCTACGTCAAACAGTGTACCTACGGGCAAGCAGAACTCCTCAAAGGCTGGCTTGACAAATGTAGTATACTGAGTGAGAATCTGCTCAAGGTCTCTCCCTCTGTTCATGTCTCGGAGAACTACAAGCAAAACAAAACAAGCATTATCAACCCAAAGCAGTTATGAAGGGATGACGTTGATAGGGTGCATGTCTGTTTTATATCAATACCTCGGCGAGACAGTCTGACGTCAGAGTCTGTGTCCACAAAGAGCTTCATGTGAAACATATCCCGAACTTTCTGGGTATAGAAGACAAGGATCCCCTCAAAGAGGACCACATCTGCAGGGTAAACCGTGATCTTGTTCTCCAGTCTAGAGACAAAAAGTATTTTTGCTGGGGTTTTAAGTTGTTCTAATTTTAATATTGTGAGACTACCCAGACTAGAAACTCAATGTTCTGAGATTTTAGAAGAATTATGATGTTAGTGCATAATATGTTCTTCTCACCTGGAATGAGTGACAAAGTCATATGTAGGCACTTCAACCACCACCCCATCTACAATGTCTCTTAGGGTTTGGAACATCAGCTCATTGTCAAATGCATCTGCAAAACCATAACAAATAGCAGTCATATTTCTTAGTACAGTGACTTAGTTAGACAATGCTTACAATGTATAACTACTAGGCAAATAAACATGATGGGGGTGTTGCTTTAATGTTCAAGTCTATTTTTGATTTAACTTCTTAACCTGAAACTAAATTAAATTTCTTTGAGGCTCTTATTCTAAGTCCTGCTCAGGCAAGGACTTAGACTTATGTGGCAGAGCTGAAGATGCTAAGATTTTCCTTGGCAGTGACAAAGAAGGACAGGATTAGAGTGAACATATTGGAGGGATAGCTCAGGGTAGAGAGTTTGGTGAGACACCAAAAGAGGTGAGATTAAGACATGTGTGGAGGAGAGGTGCTGGTATACTGGGAGAAGGATGCTAGAGAGCTGCCAGGCAAGAAGAGAAGAGGAAGACCAGAGAGGAGGTTTATGATGTGGTGAGGGAGGACATGTGGATGTCTGGTGTGATGGAGGAAGATGTAGAGGACAGGAAGATATGGAGATGGATGATCTGCTGTGGGGATCGCTGATGGTAGCAGCCAAAGGTAGTACTAGAATCGGTGTCGTCCTCCCTCAGCCATGTACAGACTACTCAGCCTTGTAAGCTACACAGTTCCAAGAAAAATGAACATTTGAGTTTGTTTCTTACCTGGATGGTCAAAGTTGTACTGGCCCTTCAGGGCCTTTGCCTTCTGGTCTGGTGTCAGGACTCTGTAGAAACTGTCTTGGCTCACAATTGCCACTTTCCTCTGGCGATGGTCTACCTTGTGCTGACCCAGTAGCTCCATGATCTTGGCACATACCGTTGACTGTTGTAAAAGATGGGGAAACTCCTCAATCAACACACAGCTATTATATACTATAGCTTGAAATGCATCTCACGGCACCAGTCGAACATAACTATGGGAACAGAACAGTTCCCGTGTATGACCCAGTATGCAACACAGATGACTTGAGCCACAGCATGTTAGCTTGTAGCCATGACATCAGCACACTGGAAATGAAAGGGAAGACAACTAGAGTTAACACAAAAAAGATGTGAATCAGTTCAACTGATTTTTGTGATCTCTATCCCTGGATGTTTGAGCATGCATCAAGACAACTAGAGTTAACCTGACGCTAGCCAGTTAGCGGTGTGTAGCTCACACGCTTTAACATGAACTAGAGCTTAAGTTAGCATAAGCAATTTTACAAAAAGTGACTGTCTGCGTCCAAATGAGTGATGTAAAATGTATTTTAGAACAGTTTAGGTGAGGGGGGCGTGCCTCGTCCTTGGACAGGTTTGGGATCATCACTGACACTAGGTTTATAAATTAAGCTAACAGTAGGCACTGATCCAGCTAGTCTACAAAACAAGAAGACACTTCCTCGTTTTCAGCAGACACCCACCTTGCCGCTAGCAGTTCCTCCGCTGACCCCGATGAGGAATGGTCGGTGCCGCGGCCTCTCCGCCTCGATCAGGGAACCGACATAAGCCATCTATAGCCCGGGCTCAGACGCTGCTGGTTCAGGTGGTTGAACCCGCTGGCCTGCCTGCTACCACTGACCAGCACCAGCTAACGCGAGACTTCGGTGACATTCACGAGATCACGACCAAAATAAACACTTCGGGGTCGCACAAAAAAACAGCTTTTACTGGAATGTGTCACTCATTTATTGAGCACTCTTTCCTCCGTTGGTGGTTTCCTTGATGAAGTCACATATCGTGTAATCGTCAACCTCTTAAAAAACCAAAATAATAATAAAGAATGAGGATGCTATATAGCTGAATAAGTTTCTCTTCACCACTTTTGCACCAGTTGTTCTCGATTAGACCACTTGTCAAGTGGCCCCTTGTGCTCTATTTTTGATACTATAAACCAACACTAGTACTGACTCTCTTAACATCTCTCCAGTCCTAAAGAACATCCTGTCTCCTTTAAAGAGGTGAACGGCATTGTAACATGAGCTGTGTTATTCAAGTTCAACACCCTTTCTAGCAAAAATGTCTGCAACCATCACCTGTCTGTGTCCCTCACGTTTCATAAAAACCACAATAATATGCTCACCTGATTCCTCCACATGGCATTCCCCATATGAGCCTGTCTGGTCTTTCCCTATGAATGCTATTAATGGGGCTTTGTTGACCTCTACAAAAAGGATAGGCCTGAAGTAAAAGCTAACAGTGATCCTAACCAGGGAAAGTTGAGGAGAGCATGAAGCATGCTTAGGCTCTTAGGGGTTGGGCAGCTGGCCGCTTTGTTTTGCAAGGGGGAAAATGTCCTCCGCTCACTTCTACCTCCACTGAATGAACCAGATGTGTGTGCCAGGCTCATATAGAAAGTCACAGAGCATGAAATAAGAATCTTTACAATCCATCCACCCGTCCATCATTGATATAAAGAAGAGATTATATAGGGCTTAATACTGAGCCCTGTGGTACTCCTCAAGCAATATCCATGCAGTAATTTCTGAGATAGGTTCCGGGTTCCGATTTCAAATAAGCTGTTGATGATGACATGACATGGTGACATGTTGATTTCTGGTCTCCTATCTGCACTTTTTTTTGTTTACAGTATAACATTTCAGCCAATGTACCCAACATTTTACTCCTCTGATTACATCCATCAATTATCCATTGACAACCATTTATCTGGTCTGGTCACAAGGGGATAGGAGCCAATCTCAGTGCTCATTGAGTGAAAACCGAGGACACACCCTGGACATGTCTCCAGTACATCAAAGGGCAGAGCAGTTAGGGGACAGTGTCTTCGATACTCTTCTCTGGAGATTCTGGGATTGGACCTGCAAACTCCCCAATCGCCAGACAGCTGCTCTGCACACTAAATTATACTATATATTGTAGTTTTATTGAGTAACATGGTTAATCATCATGGTCACAACCCTATACAATAGGATGGGTTAAATGCGGAGAATACAATCTGCAAAATCAATTAGATTAAGATTAAGGCTTCTGCTTTTGAAGGAATTCACTCATTTGGTATAAATCAAATTCAAATTCATATTTTCCCTCCTCACTCTTAACTATTATAAGAATTCACAAAATCGACTTTTAAAGACACGCCCCCCTCGTGCTTTTACTCTGAAAGCATCGCAGTGGCGCTTCCGGCATAGCTCGGCGTCCGCGTTGTGACGACTGAGTCAAATAATTCATGCCTTCCTACACCCGTGGAGAACTTTGGCCCGATCCCGACTGGCGGGGGAACCGAGAAATGTGTCAACCATGTACCAGGGAGGAAAAGGACTTTAGCTTCTCTAAATCAGGTGCGTATGTTGGTGTCTGATCGTGAAACCCATCCCTTTGGCCCCAGCGTGGAGGAGGAAATACAGCTCCGGTGCCGACGGCTCAGGCGTGTGACATCGTTTCCCGTCAGCAATGAGAGGAGTTGTTTTGGGGCTCCGACAGAAAGCAGCATAACTCATGGTGGAATCTGCCTCTTTGTGATCTGTATTTAGACCGTGATGTGTTGGAAATCACGTCCTGGTTTGGTACGAGACGCGTCCAGCCGCTTGTGTTGTAGAAACCCATGCCTGGGGAGGGGTGGGGGTATTTCGTTTTTATGCGGTTCTGTCATCATGTTAGCAGTGGGGTGTCGTCCGTAAGACCCCCTGACCCTTCTATAAAGACTTTATTATAAAATGTCGACAAGTAAGAGTCCAGATTCTACAGTCAATCTGATGAGCTAAGCGACAAAGTGCAGGCTTCAGAGCTCCAATCGAGAGAGTGTCCCAAACACTGGCGAGACAATGATTTGTCTTTTCATTCTAGCATAATCTCGGTAGATGGGCTTGTGTTATGTATAATAAGTGACGATCCGGCTTTTGCGGGTTTGAATCCTGGAAGGGCACCCGGCCTTAACCCCCCCCAAAAAAACCGCTCCATCTATGCCCGTGTCCATCCTCCACAACGTGGGGCCAATCATGACACGGCCTCTCTCAGCTTGTGGTCATGGATATGGGTTTCGAGGAGTTGGAGCTGTAGTTGGACCGTTTCAGAACTAATGTCACCGTTCCATCTCCCCCCATCTGCTGCCGCAAAGCGCACCACCAGCATGACACAGAAGTAGCGCCATTAGCTGCTCAGTGTGGTGCTGTGCAGAGACGGTGTACCTGTGAGCTGGCTTTCTTTAAGGCTTCTTCCAGGGGAAGGTTGTGTGTGACCACTCCATCAATGGTATGCTTGGAACCTTGGCTGTGAAGAACAATTTCCCCCAAATTGTGGCTGCTCACAGCCTGAATGGTTGCCCATGTCAGAGGGCTCCATTTTTAACTATCACCATTTGTCCCCAAGATGTGGGGGTAGAAGCGGACTTAGATGGAGCTTGGAGGATTAAGGCCTGATGCCCAACAGTGGGATCAAATCCAAAACATCTGGCTCATGAGTTCCTGAGGCGTGCTGTACCCCTGAGCCACATGCAAATGGCATTTGAAGACTGAAGAGAAAAGGTCAGCTAAGCATAATATCCTCAGCCTCGGGCATGTAAATGGATAGTACAAGTGCTCTGTCTGGAATTATGCAGTTATGCTATCATCTTTAATTCCCGGAAGCTACATGTTGGAGGTCAATGCTGTCATGTTGATTATTAACAATATTGCTGCAGAGAGAAGAGTGAAATACTCAAAAGTAAATTGAATACATCTGGCCTATCCAGGGATGGCATAGCTCAGAGATAGGGCAGTAGTCTAGTAGTCAGAACATCGGTAGTTTGATTCCTGTTCCCCTCATGTCGAAGTGTCTTTGAGCAAGACCCTGAACCAATAACTGTTTGGATCAACAGATGAAAATGAGCTTGTTTTCTAAAACTGACATGTTTAAATTCTAAATGTACATTAATATGCGCTGTCCCTATAAAATACATAATAACAATCATAATTATCATAATCATAATCATAATTATTATTATTGTTACAGTGCAGCCACAGGGCAGTAACTGTTCCCCTGCCCAAACTATACTGAGATATTCTTCCAGGTATTTTCACTTATTTTGTGTTTCTGTTTTGGCTTCAATGTCAGAGTGGTAAGAGAAACTGGAGTCATTTAGTTAGATGATTACATCCTTGGCTCCGTAAAGTCAGCTTGGTAATGTCAGGGTTTACTGCTCCCTTAATAACATGCAAATGTTTGGACAAAGGCGCTGCCTTAACAAAAGCTGCTCTGTTCAGGGGAAGGAGGTGCGTGAACTCTACCTGGGTAGGGCTGCAAGTTGGAATCTGAGAGCATGCTTGTTATACTATCCAGTAGTTGCTTATTTCTTTTTTTTCAAACTCCGTTTTCATTGTAAGAGGTCCACCACTAGCTGCACCCTCAGTGTGCTGCAGTGAGAGCTGTCGGCTTACCCTTTCTCACCTGGGGAGGAAGCCCTGATTAAAATTCAGAAAGGATGCTAGTAGCCCAGTGGACGTTCGGAGTCTCTCTCCCTGCTGATGCGGGACTCTTGTGAAGGATGTCGTATCTGGGGTGTTATATGTCGGGAGGTTTTCATTTCACCACTCCTTCCTGTGATATGTGTGGGTGGGGATTAGAAAGACATTGATAGGATGATGATCTTTTGATACTTCCACCTAGTCTGATAGGAGGGATATTTTTATGCATGCTCAATATCGCAGCTCGCCACTCAGACAGGAGACATCTTCGGTCTGAGCCGACTACAGCCATCCCCACCCTTATAAGGGTGAGTCGACTTGTTTATGATTTCTTGACCTGGGTTATTGATCATGCATGGACACATTCTGACTCATCTCAGTGAAGAGGGGATCAAGGCCAGATGCCCCTTTCCTGACTGCCCGCGATGGGATCGAACCCACTCGGCCCGTCTTGGCTGCAGTCAGCTCAGACTGAAGACGTCACCCGTATGAATGATGGCATGTTTTTCATTAGACGTTGTGTCCAGATGATCCGAGACACCTTCTTAGTGACGGATAGGACAGCGTTTTAACCCCACATTGTAATCTGTCATCTTCAGGACAGACCAACACCAACCTAGGTCAGAGCGTGATTGATGAAAGTTACCCTAATAGCTGTTTTGACTTGCGACTCATTTCCCGTGTCAGATGCCGATCAGTCCATGGTGGGACAGATGGGACATTGCACATCCTGGATGCTAGGGGTTGGAGAACTGTCTGGTCTTGGCAACAGCTCATGGTTCCTCTGTTGTTTCCTCTTCAAAGTTTCCATTTGAAGTCTTTGTTCCCTTACTGCAAAATCTGCTTACTTAGTTTGACTCCTTTGACTTGTGTGATACGTTTACGCTCAGGGCTCAGTTAAGAGCAGGCAGAGTTCAGTTTAACAAAATGTTGGTTTGAGTCCCTGCTGGCAGAAAATTAGCATTTTTGATACATCTTCCTTTCTTGATCGGTGCCCCAGTGGCTCAGCAGTAGAAAGTGTGCTCCTAAGTGGGACGTAGTGGGTTTGATCCCACTGCAGGATGCCAGGAAAAGGGCATCCAACCTTAATCCCCCAAGCTCCATCTAAGTCCATGTCCACCCCCAGAACATGTGGGCTAATCGCATCACGTAAAACAAACCGCTCATCAATAGCTGACCCCTGAATTGAATAGATCAAAATGGTAAAGTGGCAGTATTGTATGTGATGTCAGCAAATATCTTCTCATTGTCCAAAGAGCCGATGCATTGTATCATGTTGAAACTTGTGATTTACACCTGTTGTGGAAATTCGGTATTGAGGTGTTCAATGGGACCCGATGGCATCTCATATCGGTCACTGGCCCCTGAATTGAATCTAATTAAAATCATATGTGGCAGTATTCTATCGGGATCAGTAAATATTGTATCATTGTCCACAGATTCGATACATTATATCATAATGAAAGTTGAGATTGATGTCTGTTGAGGAAAACAGACGACTTGTCTTTCAGTGAGTTTTATTTCAGCATTTGAAAATGGGCGTACCGTGTATGGAGACCAACGTCTCCACAGCGTTGGGCCTTGAAAAGGCTCTTTGTGTCTGCTTCTTGTACAGTGAATGGGTAAGGAAAAGGGGGGGGG
>OMLC01075059.1:0-11405 GCA_900302585.1 Regalecus glesne
CTTTCCATTCCATTGTTTACCAAAAGCAACTGACACTGTTTTTAAGGTATACTGTAAAAAGAAAAATCTCAGCAAGTCACGTTGAAATATAGGGTATGAAGCAGTGAGCATCTTACAATCCAGCCCAGAAACATGAAAACGAATAAAAGCAGGAAAAGAAAAAAGCGTCGGAGAGGAGAATAAAGCTCTCTGTCATCTTCAGGGAGAGGGAGCAGGTTCCGTCCCGGCAAATCTTTGTAGCTTCATGCAGAGCACCAAAGCAGCAATCTTTAAGACATTGCTCCTCTCCGCTACTGTAGCCATATGTCGTTTGTCTCTCATCTATGTGCTGCTGAGGGTTTCAGCAACCCTCTCACCCTTTAGCTCGGGTCCATCTCCCTATTTTTTCCATCTGACTGTCCATTTAAAAACAAACATATTCCCATCACTGGGAAGTAGAGGTGTTCATCAAACACACAGACGATAAGACACACATGCACACACACGCACACACATATCCAGCTCAATACAGAAAATCAAAGACATTCCCTCCAATAGCCTCCCTAGCTGGTAGTTTTATGGTGCGATGCAAGAATAATCAGACAAGCGTCTTGAAAGAAGGGGTATAGCTCAGAGGATAGGAGGGTTTATCTCGTAATCGGAAGTGTGGGGGTTCAATCCCTCGAAACTACAGAGGGCATGTTGAAGTGCCCTTGAGCAAGATGGTGAAGCCCTAACTGCTCAAATCCTCTGATGGAATGCCGGCCTGTGCAGGATGTCTCCCAACCTTTTTTCCCAATGAGTGCTAGGATAGGTTCCAGCTTGACCCTGTGACTTGGCTTTTGATAAGGTGTTGGTAATGAATGGATGAATCTTGAAAGAATCGGGATATATAGGTCATCATACTCAATTAAAACTATATTCCAAATGCTAAGACACACGTTAGCTTTGCCCTCTTGGCTCCACTGCCATGGAATTTGAAATATCATTTCAGCCACTGAATAAAACATCCCTCATGCTTTACAACCTTACAGGCGATACTGAAAACAATTTCACAGGCTTCTTTTGCACAGAAAATTACAACCCTACACTGAAATGCTGGACTAATACCAACGTCTAATTGTATCAAGGCTGGTGCCATTTGCTGCTGTTTCGGCATAATGAATTATTAATTTCAAATATTCTAATAGCTCTGCCCTAGCTGAGCTGAGAGCTCTGAACTTTGAATTCTCTTCCTGTCTTCGATTAGCTGCTATTATGGTCCTGTAAAGTAACTGAAAGAAGACTTCCGGTCCGCCGGAGTAATGGCTGAAAAGCAAGGGTCAGCTCCGGTTTATCATCTCCACACAATGCAACCTTTACTGAAGCTTTTCCGCATCAGGACTAAACAGTCGAACTTTTCGGTATTCACATTTGCATATCAGTAAAAGTCATATGGCAAAGGATGGATCATCCATCCATCCATCCATCATCAACTACTTATCTGAAGTCACGTTACAGTCATGCATTCCCGGAGGCAAGGAAACACAATTGACAGGTCACCAGGACAAGCATTTGGGATAAAAACTGGAAGCCCTTCCTGATGCCCCATGGTTGATTTGAACCCACAGCCTCTGGGTTGATAGTTCCCAAATGTGCATTCTACCTCTGATGAGCCAGGTGTTGCAGGTTCAAACCCACCATGGGCATCATGAAAGGCAACCGGCCTAAATTCCCCAAGCTCCATCTAACTTTGTGTCCGCCCCCATAATATGAGGACCAATCATGACACATAAAAATGGACCTCTCTAACCATTCATCCCTATTCCAGATGTTGCCTGGGCTTAGAGTCGCTGTCTTTCTGGAAGTTAAATCATCACTCCAGTGCCAGCATTTGGAACCAGTCATTGCTTCATATTCAATTGTGTTAACATACACATGAAGCAAGCTCTTATCAAAGTCCTGGGAGACGGGGCATTAACATGAGGACAATGCCTGAAGAAGAACTGAAACCCTGTTTGATCACACGGCCAGTCCAGAGAGCAGCCTCAAGGACAAACAGAAGACTCGGTACCTGAACTATTGCGGCATGCCAGGGCGTACCTCTCCCTCACTTTTTCTACAGTGACAGTGCAGCAGTAAAGTAGACGAGAGATGGCGGGCTCATGTAATCCCCATGGAAAAAAGACTGAGGTGGGGTGAAAGACTATTCTAAAATAATTTCCCCTTCCAACATGGAGAGGCATGATGGATCCCACTGCACCAGCACACAGCTTGCACCAGGCTGGGGGATGAGCAAGCTGTTTTTAGGCTAAATTTCAATTGTATTGAGCACCATTCAGTCCCCATACTGCAACCTTGTCAGAGCAATATCCTCCCTAAATATAATAAACCTCAGTTCTGAAGCTAAATGTGTATTACTACTCCCCTTCGAGATAATTAGAGGTCATCTCTTAAAAGCAATGGAGAAGACTGGGGGACATCACCATCTCTTGAATAAAGCGAACAATAGCTTTCACATTGAACAACATTTTCATTGCTTTCGCACCTCATTGGTTTGGGGCGGCAAAAAAGCGAAGCATTTCCTGCAATTTCTCCCTTCGGTACTAAAAAAGGAATATCTTATAATATTTCAACGTGTCCTTGAGCAACAGACTAAACTAATTGCTTCTCGGGTACTACGGCTTTACACGGTTTTTATCAATAGGATGGATTAAATGCAGAGAAAAGATTTCATTGTATGTCTGTACATAGAATAAAGCATCTTTTTTCATCGTGGCATGGTGTCCCTACGGTTAGCACTGTTGCCCCACAGTGAGAAGGTCCTGGGTTTGAATCCCATCTCAGGTCCTTAGTATGTGAAGTTTGCATGCTCCCCCCGTGTCTACGTGGGTTTCGTCTGGGTGCTACAGTTTACTCTCACCATCATAAAGACATGCATGTTAGGGTTAATACTCCTGAGCAAGACAATAAGAAAAAGAACTGGAGTTGTTGCTCTGGCACTGCAGTTGCTCACTGTTCCTATACAATAGGATGGATTAAATGTAGAAAATAAATCATTGTACGAATCTACAACGAAAATGAATAAAGCTTCTTCTTTTAAATAATGGAGTATTGCAATTGTTTTACATTAAACCGTACGAGCTGACCCGGATACATGTTTGAATGGATTGGAAGTGTCTTTCTTCATGCTGTTATTTTTTTGACAAGCTTTGGAGAAGCCTTTGACTTCCAAAACAAAACCTCAGCCAAGCTTTGTTCCCTTCATTCTCATTGCTGTAATAATGGGGAGCTTGTATAATCTCTGCCTCCTCGTTTCCATGAGCCCCTGCTGAGAATTACAGAGAAATAAAAGCCACACATCCTGCCAAGGTTCTCTAGAATACCTCCAGTCAGCTGCTATTGCAGCTTTTTGACAATCTGTGCCAGTATCTCATTTTTACTCACGTCATGTGAAACCAAACCCATCGTGAAGGAACACCTAATTTGTGTTGCCCAAACAGGCCCATACTCATGGACACAACACTTGCACTATGCATTCTCAGACCATCCAGTATAGATGGGGCAGCATAGCACAAGAGCTAGGACAGTTGTCTAGCAATCAGAGGATTGGTGGTTCCCCTGCAGAAAGCATGTCCAATGTCCTTAAGCAAGATACGGAACCCCTAACGGCCCCTTGAGCGCTACGGCGGCTGCTCCTATACAATAGGATGGGTCAAACATAGAGAACCAATTTCATTGTTCGTATTTTTACCCACCCATTGTCAATAATTTATCTGAAGTTGGGTTGCAGAAGAACTGGAGCCTATCCCAGCATTTATTGAGTGAAAGACAGGGGAACACTCTGGTCAGGTTACCTGGTCATCACAAGGAAGAACACTTCTGGGAATAGTGTCTCACTCAAGGACACTTCCAACACATTTCTCTGCATGTGCAATGATCAAACCTGCAACTTTCTGATCACCAGGTGACCCCTCTAGCAACAGAGCCATACCAACCCCCATGTTTGTACAATGACAAATAAAGCCTCTACACCCAAGCATCCATCCACATGCACAGGTAAACAGATATAAATAACAGCAGCGTGAGTGGACTTTGAAAAGATATTCAATCATTTCTCAAATGCTCAGACAACAGCATCCTTTATCCTCAACCCTTATCGTCATAGTTTGGTGCGATGGAGTGCCTTCTGCCTGTGCCTCCGCTCTTATCTTACAGCACCATGCTATTCTGGCCTAACGAATAGATGCTGTGGAGCAGTCCAACAGGGCGGGAGGTATCATCACATCATCAGTGACTGAGGAACAATCCCATGGAAGAAGAAAAGAAAAACAGATGTCTCCCAGGTCAGCCAGGACTCATCATGTCTGAATGAAGCCATCCAATCTGATTACTGAGGAGTGGACCAATTAAATACCACCATGTTGTTATTACTTTCTCATCAGCCATGCAGTATCCATGAGAATATGTAATCCTCCTTGTGCTGACAGGTCTCCAATCTCTGCACACCAACACATACTCACAAACACCAAAAGCAAAGCAACCCTGTGGGACTGGAGCTTATTTATAGCGTCCTGTGCTAAATTCAGCAGGTTTTCCATATTTAATGATGCTCAAACCCAGTAAACTATGTCACAAAAAATGTTGAACAGCCAGGCACGGTTGTGTTATGACGCAGTACATGAAACATGTAAGCAACTCCATGACTGTAGAACTATGCAGTGTACTGTCAGGAAGGAGCCACAGTGGCAGATGTGGTAGATTTAAACAGTGTTGAGGTCAGATACGGAATCATACAATGGAAGACTCCGAGCCTACAAAGGCCTTATGGCCTGGTCTGGGTAATGCAACACCACAGCAGTGACAGGAGCAGCAGTTTTTAAATTGGGTGGCTCCTTTTAAACTGATGCTACTTGAATATTAACACAAGCATGCCTACAACAGCCACAATCCATCTGTCTGGGGAATGTGTCCAGGTTAGCAGTACGAGCTATGGCAGCTTGCGGTGGTGTACAGGCAGGGGTTAAAGTGGGATTTGGCAGGTGAGGTAACTCTAAATTCCGGTGCAGCGGTAAGTAGTGAGCACTCCAGGTTTACTGCTCTTTGTGGGTCTACAATATATTTATATTAGCAGATCTTACATGGTCTAGCATAAGCTCATGGCTGCTTTCCAAACTTCTAGCCGTAGCATAAAAGTGGAATTTGGGAAGTGAAACTAAAGACCGTCATCGGTTTAAATTCAAATTGATGACTGGAACCCTTGACCTAACAGTGACCATGGAAACCATGGCCTGCCCTGCATAACGTCAAATTACTGTAGACTTTACCACAATAGTCCAAACTACCTAGCTCCATAGTCTGCACTTGTTTGAAATGTCCAGTAATCTCAAACAGCATTTGAATACCACAAAGATTATTTATCATTTCATTTATTGTCAAAGGCATTTCACAATATGAATCAACAACTTTAACACATCATATAGATTCCCATGAACCAAACTCCCTTGTGGGACCAATATCTTATGTACATATCAACGAGCCAATTTAACATTCTAAAATGAATGACATACTTATACCAACTTTAAATGTTTTCATGTTTATCAAATGTAATTTGCTGAGCGCTCCTTACCCTTGAAAATAACTTGTCATCTTACTCTGCTTTCCTCCTTTTCCGATCCTTCTCCATCCTTCAGAGTGAAATAATCACACATTAACGTTGATAATGCACTTTCTCACTGGGAGATACAAATGTCCCAATTTGAGAGCATGCGAACGGGTACTAAATTCACCTGCTCTGACAGGGGATTTGAAGATTGATATGACAGATTTCCATCGATAAAATTGAGGCTACATTTTACAGCGTTATTTAGCCCCATTCCCGACTAGCTAGAATTTTATGGTTGGCAACAATGGATGCCTTGGGTCTTCTCGATTTATATAACAGTATCGCCAGCCTAGCTTTACAACTGAGCACACTACAGCCTCTGAAAGACAATGAGCTAAAATCACGACTGCCTTTGTGGCATACGCGTTGAGTAAATTTTAAAAATGTGTTAACTTTGGAAACAATAAAAATAACTTGGTTTCCCAGTAGCACCTCCTAACCCCATGCTAGCTCTGCTGCCAAGCAGGAGCCTCACACTAGCCAAACATGTCGGCGAACTTCACCGTTAGCTGACATCTAAACAGAGGTTGTGTTAGATGATATTTGCTGAGTTCTGCTTAAAACGTTATATTTGAAATTACAAACCAATAATAATCTCCGTTTATCACTGCTCCACTTCAGTTGCGTTGCTAGGACAAAATGGCGGATGTTTCCAGTGTGTGGGGGCGGGATCTTGGGGTGACAGTACGTTCTGATTTGTTGATCATCTCGATGGCATCCGATTATGGCGTCGGCTGGAAGGAACATCGGGCTGGCCGCAGGTACCACATGAAAGATGAACTAGCTCGACTAGCTTCCGCATGGACTTGACAAGTAGATTTATTGATCTATTTATTAGCTGAAGGTGGTTCCAGCTTACGTTAAGCTCTATCTACGGGGAGGCATGCATACAAGTTTTGAGCACTAGTTCAAAGTACTGCTAGGGCCATGGCGAGAGAATAAAAAGGAAATGAGCCACAATTGTGTGTGTGTGTGTGTGTGTGTGTGTGTGTGTGTGTGTGTGTGTGTGTGTGTGTGTGTGTAACTTTTATACACCAGATTTAGCCACCAGGCTAACTTTTATCCATTGTCCCAAGCAGCGGGGATTCACTTTCTTGCTCAAGGACACTTCAACTCACTTCGTGAAAGAATCAGGGTTCAAATCATCCATTTTTTGACTACTAGATGAGCGGCCTACCTCTTGAGCTATGCCACCCCATTATTGAATATGTGTGTATAAGGGACAAGATGTGTTTACGTCAAGTCACAGTCATAACATGGCATGATATTCCCATCGAGTATGAACTTCCTTTTTCCACCGTGAGTCTAATGAGAGAGTTTTGCTAGTTAGATGACTCATGACACAGACCATCTAACACAATTAACTTTTCAGCATGTCCTGAAAACGAGATGGCAGCCCATTAAGCTGCAGAGCATGCTGAACATTTATTTAGCAGAGCCGTGTTACAAAATGTCCCCGCTAGAAAATTAATTGAAGAAAAACTAATATTTAATCCATTTAAACCCTGACACCCTTACATATGCTAACCAAAATACCATGGCCTGCTGACCCGTGGCCAAATTAAGTTGACACACACTATGCTGCTTTTGAAAACCCAGTCAGTTAGCTTTAACTAACTTTTTGAAAACTTTTTTTTGACTTGAAATTACTTTTTCCATCCATCCATCAATCCATCCATCCATCCATCTTCCGAAGTAGGGTCATGCAGTCAAGCTGGAGCCTATCCCAGCACTCATTGGGTGAAAAGCAGGGAAACACCCTGGACAGGTCATCACTCCATCTTAGGCCTTGAGCAGTGAGGGGTTCAGCGTCTTGCTCAAGGATGCTTTGACATGTGTTCTGAAGGAATCTGGGGATTGGACCACTGATCTTCTGACTACTAGACAACCGCCGTGCCTCCTGAGCTATTGCCACCCCCGCAAAAATAGTGATAATTGTTCCCTTTTCAGTTCCACGAGGGGAACATTGAAATTCTCTGCATTTTGACCCATCCTATTGTATAGGAGCAATAAGCTGCCACCATGTGGTGCCCAGGGAGCCGTTAGGGGTTCAGACTCTTGCTCAAATACATCTCTACCAGGTCTGTTTTTCTGGCACTCATTATTCCAAACAGACATTTTTAGATATCAAACCTTCATTCTCACCTTCTAATTACAACACACCTTTATAAGACTAATTTCTTTTACATTCGTAATAGTTAATTCGGCTGTTACATGACTCGGTTACAGCACGTCACCCAGACGGATAGCTGTTCACACAACTACGTTCTGCAGCACACTGGTATTTGTCTTGCTGCTACCCAGTGGTCGAATATACACACACACACACAGGGCAGAAAGACAAAGAATGGCAGGAATCCCCAGGCTTCGGCCCTCTGCTCACCCCTCAACATTATAATTCAGCATTTAGAGCAGAAGAAAGGATGCCCGAAGACAGCTCTGTGTGTGCACACTGGGAAAAAGTACAGAGATTGACTGAAAACTGACAAGAGAGACACAGGACAGACACTTCCATCCTCTTCTCAAACTCTTTGTCTAAACCTCGTCAGATCCTTCATACACAGTGCCGCAGAGGCTGTGACTTCCCGAGAGCCTCAGAGAAGCTCAAGTGCATTTGGTAGCCTGAGAGGAAAACCCATTCTCCGGCTCGTTCCTGCGGCCTTGTCACATCAATGAAGTAGGAGAGCTAATGTGCCACATGACCAAGGCTGGCAGAGAGTGTTTTCTGCACTGAACCCATCCTGTTGTGCAGAAGCAGGCATGAGTGAAAATCCATTAATACTGGGATGGCGTCCAGGGCTCTACCTGTGCTCCCATCCACAGGGTTAGTCTTGTCAGGGAGGGGTCCGATGTCATAGTTTGCCAACTCATCATGCGGATTGACAAGACCACTCCTCCGCCATATCGGTCGAGACTCCGTATGGGATCGGTTGAGGCCTTGGTTGGAATAACCGCCATTGGTGCTGTACCTCTACAGGTACCAGTGGAAACTGTAAAGACCGCTATGGTGACCCCTGAGAAACAGGCCACCAGCTGGAAGATGATGGGATAGGAGCGGTGAGCGCAGCTGCAACGTGGCCCTCGAACCTGTCATCACTCAGTCATGATATAAATCAAATTTCAAAGGTTTGGAATCACCACAGCCGAGGTCCTTCATCACACCAGGCGGCACAAGGGATACGCACCACTTCCTGTTTTGACTGTAACACAGAGGAAGTTGTTGCTTTGTAGCTTACCATATTTAGACTATCAGAGTTCTGTTGATAAATCTGATCATGTCGCTGCCTAATCCCAGTGAATCACGTGCATGTGCAGCTCAAATCTATGGCCGACTCAGATCCGGCAGCGACCGATGAGCAGCGACGGTCGAGCGAGCTGGAGATTGAAGGAGGCGAGGGAGCAGCGGCAGGGTGAATGAATGTTTTTCAATGGGTTTGAGTCACTGCAACCAGGGGAGATTCTCGATCACGCTCATAACTGCACAAATAATATTAAGCTGACAGGCTCAGTCGCACGTATGGGAGATTAGCGGCGGACAGATACACACACAGGCTGCCAAATGCAATATCCTCTCCAGGCTGCCGCCAGCGGCTGAGATGACAACAGGTACCCCATGAGGCCTGCCAAAGTCACCCAGGCACAAGACAACCACTCAGGCCCTCCGGCACATTCATCACTGTGCCATCTTTGTGTCAGCCATTTGGTAAACCTCAGTGTCTCAGCAAACAAAAGACAGCAGGTCTTCTAACGGCGTTTGAAGACCCTGTGAGATTCAAATAAAACATTTTCCTCCGTTCTATTTTATCTGGATTGTGTTCTCGTTAGTTTGTCATGACAGGGAGGATCACTGTAGGATGCGGGCTTGGTAGCTCAGCGGTGACGCACACACTTCAGGAACTGACAAGCCAGAGGCAGTGGGCCCAAACTCACCGCTGGGCCTCGGGGAAGGATATTCGGCCCTAATTCCCCAAACTTCACCTAAATCCATATCCACCCCCACAGCGTGGGGACTAATCGTGACACCTTATAAGAGTCTACATGCTGCAATGTCACAGGATGAAGACCTTTGGCCGGTCCCACTGAGAAATAAAACCCTTCCTGTCCCCCAAAACACTGATCATTGAAGGAAGGGTCAAGGTTCATTTGGGTCAAGGTTCCATCGACCAGCCACCTCTTCCTTAACCTCCCCCTCCCCCCAGCGGTCTGCTTAAGAGACCTGCGACGTTGAAGCTCGTAGAAGCTCGCACAGGCCCTAAATGCTATGACTAAGTTAGCTTAGCTTAGCTTTTCTGAAACAGCACAAAGGGAAAGAGGTGATGATCCACCTACGTGCCGGCTAGACGTACCTGACCATCCTGGGGCTGTCACACTCCGACCTGAAAGACAGAGAAGAAACCAGTTGTCAGTGGGTTTGCCTGAACAGATAGAGCCAGAATGGTGCAGAGCAGGTCAGTCTGCTGCTTCTTCTCCTGCCTTGACTCCTGTTTCTCAGGGGTCATCACATCAGATTCTACAGTTTCCATCAGTGCCCTGGCCATTGTTAACCTGGCCTCGACCTGCTGTTGGCATGGTCTTTTCTTATTTCTATTATTTTACCCACGAATAAATAATGATAAATAATAGAATCATCTAAAATAAAACAATATCCGTCAGGGATAAGATCAAATGGAGTCGTAACAGTAATATGACCTGATGAAACTGTCCAGTGGTCATCAATGTCAGATTCAACAGTGAGATAATAAGAAAAAGGCTCTTTCCCAGACGCTTCCCCCTCTCCCTCCCCTCCTCTCTGCTGAGGAGCCCTAACATTCAGCAAGCCCTCACCCGTGATGAAATCCATCCGCACATCCACGAGGTGCTTAAGAGACTCCGTGCCATTAGAGCTGGCCAGGCTGGTGGCGACATCTCAGTCTCCCACAGGAGAACAACAGGACACGGGCTAACAGTCTGCCACACGACCCCCACGCTTGGGCCGGGACAGCACCCACAGTCACTGTGTGTCAGGTTCCACAGGTTTCAACACATTTATGAGTCACGTGGTGCTGGTTTGGTGTGCTGAGGAAGTAAATCGTGGCATGCCACGTCCCCGGGAAGGAGCGAGAGCTCCGGAGTGAGCTGTGACCTCTGGAGGACTGGACACGGCTGTTACTGGCTGTTCTATGGCTGGCTGTTCTTTGACGGGCTGTTCTCTGACCGGCTGTTCTCTGACCGGCTGTTCTCTGACGGGCTGTTCTACGACTGGCTGTTCTACGACTGGCTGTTCTACAACTGACTGTTCTCTGACCGGCTGTTCTACAGCTGACTGTTCTCTGACCGGCTGTTCTCTGACGGGCTGTTCTCTGACTGACTGTTCTACGACTGGCTGTTCTACGACTGACTGTTCTCTGACCGGCTGTTCTCTGACCGGCTGTTCTCTGACCGGCTGTTCTCTGAAGGGCTGTTCTCTGACCGGCTGTTCTCTGACGGGCTGTTCTCTGACTGACTGTTCTACGACTGGCTGTTCTACAACTGACTGTTCTCTGACCGGCTGTTCTACAGCTGACTGTTCTCTGACCGGCTGTTCTCTGACGGGCTGTTCTCTGACTGACTGTTCTACGACTGGCTGTTCTACAACTGGCTGTTCTACAACTGACTGTTCTCTGACCGGCTGTTCTACAACTGACTGTTCTCTGACCGGCTGTTCTCTGACCGGCTGTTCTGACCACCTGGAGACATGGTGGATGCAGTGCGGATGCTCAGAGCCTCCCTTTCCACACATGGAGCAGGGCTCTCAGTGAAGCAC
>OMLC01075089.1:3729-19505 GCA_900302585.1 Regalecus glesne
TGGTGTATCACTGGCCATTGTCACTCGTGTGCCGTCAGCTCAGCAGTAGACACTTCCCTCCTTAGTAATTCAGATTTCAGCTTTAACACCTATGGGTATGGAGACATAGCTCAGTGGGTAGAGCGGTCGTCTGGCAATCAGAAGGTTGCAGGATCGATCCCCGGTCCTGCATACAGCATGTCGAGGTGTCCTTGAGCAAGACACTTAACCCCTAACTGCTCCCGAGCGCCATATGTTGGCAGCTCACTGCTCCTATACAATAAAGGTTGGGTTAAAAATGCAGAGAAATCCAAATTTCCCCTTGCGGGACTGATGAGGGAATCATTATTATTATTATTATTATTATTATCATTATGACCCTCGATTACCATTGAAGCCACTCACACTGTAACATACTCTGAGGTGCTATGCATCTACTGTGTATGCTTTCAGTTACATAGCATGTATATATAGAAGACAAACCACGGGCCAATGTCAAGTAGCAGTTACATACTCGGGTTGAATATTTCTGAATAAGATGGTGAACGATAAGAGCGCTTGAAGGTTGAAATGCTTTCTAGTGCTTTACCGAGCCGATGTGAGACACCCTACAGTGTATTACAGCTAATTAATCCCGATGGAGTTTTAATTGCTAGTTTGGCAGGGTTAGCTGCTTGTCGAGCTGTTTCACTGAACTGGGAGCTGAAGGCTTACTCTCCACCGTCCTTCTGAATTAGCCCTTATTCAAATTTATGCCAGTAATACCTGAACTTTTTAAATTTAATTCTATTTCGCAGTAGCTGCCGTATATCGAAGTCACCAGGCACCTTCTAGATCTTATCAGCCATTGATATCTCATCAACCATCATGTTGTCCAGAAATGCAGAGTCAAAGTGACAGTTGTTGGACACTTCTTAAAATGGCGGGTGGACGACGTAAACAGGACAGCCACATGTAACGATGTACCCACACATGTTGACTGAAGGGTCTGTTTTACATCTCCTGATTAGTCTCCATGTTGTGGGGGTGGACACGGTCGTAGATAGATATGGGAGGGGATTGAGGCCAGATGCCCTTTCTGGCGACCTGCAGTTGGATTGAACCTGCGATGCTTGACTTGGAGGCATGTTCTCTTCTTTTGAGCTGCTGTGGCCCCCTAATCCTGAACCCATGTCCTGAACTTAAAATAAACCCTTCTTACCTTCATGGGGACAAAAAACCTTGTACACACACACACACACACACACACAATCTCTCTCTCTCTCAAACCTAACACCCCTGCACACAAACTGATGGCTAAAGAGGTGCCCCAGGTTTGGCAGAGTCCTAAGAGACAGCTAATTTCTTTCATTCTGAGGGAGGCTCGTGTTTTATTCATGTGGTTTTCTGGGAACTCTGGCTCAGGGATATGACTTTATCAGCTTTATCTCACTGCATGTGGAGATGTCTCAATTTGTTAGTGTTCTGCAGAGTCTTTGGCTTTAACATAGAAGGTGTGGCAATTCTCTGATTTGAAGCATTTTCATTTTTTTTCCTGTGATTATGTGTTTTTATTGTTTTCATCTACTGTGAAATGGCTTTGTGTCTCTGCCTGCTGCCTTTGCCTGTGTTTATTGCATCTCTGTCACTGTGTGAATCTCTCTCTCTCTATCTCCTCTCTCTCTCTATCTCTCTCTCTGTCTTTAGGTGACATGCTGGACCTGTTGAAGTGGAGAGCCCACCCTGAGAGGATTAATGATAGCTTGTCCAAGCTGAAGGAGATAGATGGCTCTGAGATAGTCAAGGTAGCTATATCACCTCATTCAGAGTTTTCTCCAAAACCACACAGCATAGCTGGTCTCAGTAACATAATGTAGGTTTCACAGGTTCAATACCAACACGGGCTGTCAGGAAAAGGGCATCCAATCTTAATCCCCCATGGTCGGTAAATGGGAGACATTCATTGTAAATTGCTTTGAGTGGTCACTAGACTAGAAAAGTGCTATATGAAAATAAATCAATTTACCATTTACTTTTCTATTATTGACTTGTGCCCTTTTATTTGATAGTCATCCAGGCCTCACCTACGTGAAGTGTTGAAACACCTTCCTTAAGCTGCCCGGTTCTTTTCATTTGTCTCCTTGCTCAAGTGTACCTAACTGGAGGCTCAAAGCTTTTATTGAAGGACCTCCAACAGGTCAGTTCTATGTAGGGAGCAGGTCCTCATATTTTCTACCCATGACATTTGTCATAAATGGAAAATTGACTCAATTTTATACAGCATTTTTATAGTCTAGTAACCACTCAAAGCATTTTACAATGAATGCCTCACATTCACCGAGCATGAGGGATCAAAGCTGGAGGTCCTTTTTGTGACTCTCTATGGTAGGGATCAAACTCCCTACACACGACATTAAGGCCAGCCCTTTACTGCTTAGCCACAGTGGCCCCATACTTTAGCAACCGTCCTCTCAACCCGCTGTTCTCTTTCTGCAGTTCCTGCAAGACACCCTGGACACTTTATTTGGTATTCTGGATGAGAGTTCCCAAAGATACGGACTGAAGGTGTTCGATTGCCTGGTAAGTGCTCCGTAAATGGTCTGCTCGGTCCATGTGGGTTTAAGGGGCCATCTTTAGCTACGTGTTAGCATAATGCTACCCGAGCGAGGGAAGGACAGAACCTTGCACATGCACACATATGCTTGCATGCAGGTGGGTACATTCAAAGACACATACACATACAGACACACAGCGGTTGAGCCAATAGGTCTGATGCAATGCTTCAGAGTTTGGTGAACCAATCTCTGCCCAGCCATGCAGAGCTAAACTGATAGAGAAGGCTCACATGTCCACGCGCATGCACACGCACACACACACACACACACACACACATCCCCTTCTCAGCTCGGTGCTATCAAGGATGAGAAGAATTTACCAGTCGCCCTTCTCATCGAGCTTTTCTTTAGGGTGTTGAGATGAATCCAACACCTCTGAGAGATGGGGTTCTCTCTTTTATCTGGTTCAAATCCGTCAACAGTTTCTTTCAAACTTTCTTTCAGTCTCCTCCAGTTGTGGTTTAGGAGATAATGAAACTAAATAAACAGTGCCATCAAGTGGTGCTTAGTCTGGACACCATGAAAGAGACTTTTTCAGAGAAATCACTGTGCTCATCATGGTGTGTTTGTGTGTGTGGAATGGGAGCTGTAAAAATGATATGATATAGAGCTGATTATGGAGAAGGTGTGTTTTACATGTCATGGTTAGTCCCCCTGCCGTGGGGGTGGACACAGACATGGATGGTTCATGGTAATTTTTGAATGAAACCTTTATTTTTATTTTTTATTCAACCAGGTCCATATCATAAACCTCCTCCAGGACAGTAAATTCCAGCATTTCAAACCAGTCATGGACACCTACATCGAAGGCCACTTTGCTGGAGCTTTATCCTACAGGTATCTGCTAGTTCAGCGTTCTTATGATGCCATTCTTATGTGTCATAATGTACATTTCATATTTCATCACACGGCAGCACTGTGGTCACCCTTAAAGACCATTCCACCATCGTGACCCAGGAAATAGTTGACGTGTCAACCCAGGTAAAAAGTTGGCTATTCAATTTGATGGAGCTCAGACCTGAGTTTAGTGTTAAGGAGGAGTTGTGCCACCCAATGACTGGAGCACTATGTTGTCTGCATCTGTTCATGATGTGGCAATCTCCTGTGAGGGCCATTAACTCCTTGTTTTGTTGTTTCTTCTTCCGCTTCGTCTTCTTCTGCTTCTTCTTCTTCTTCTTCCGGCCTGTTCTGTGTTTCTCAGGGTTCATCCCGGTGGGTTTTATTGTTCCCATTGGTACCATGTATGGTGAACCCAACCAATCCAATATGGTCTTGTCAATCTGCATACAATCATGTGAATAATAATAATAATAATAATAATAATGATTCCCTTATCAGTTCCGCAAGGGGAAATTTGGATTTCTCTGCATTTTTGACCAAACCTATATTGTATAGGAGCAGTGAGCTGCCAACATATGGCGCTCGGGGAGCAGTTAGGGGTTAAGTGTCTTGCTCAAGGACACCTCGACATGCTGTATGCAGGACCGGGGATCGATCCTGCAATCTTCCGATTGCTTGACGACCGCCCTACCCACTGAGCTATGCCACCCCTTATAGGAGAAGAATAGGAGAAGAACTTTATCTGGTCTCAAAAGAGGTGAATTTGTTCAGCTGGATCAGAGGTTCATTTTTGAAACGTTTCGTCACTCACCAGGTGACTTCTTCAGTCTAAGCTGAAGGCAAACAACCCCTGTCCTTATAAACAGTACCGTGATGCCACACAACAATAGGTTGGGTTCACATGCAAGTTGGGTGATCAACTGCACATTCAGTGACAAAGGGCACCATTCACAGAGGATTGGGGAATGTTCGCGATCACGGCATTGAACCTCTGATCCAGCTGAACAAATTCACCTCTTTTGAGATTTCCCTACCTGGATTATTGATCATGCATCAAGAAACTTTATCTGGTGTTTCTCAAGTTAAAAATTTACTTGTGTACCAACTAAGGATACTCTTCATCATTTCCTCTCTACACTGTTAACATGATGACATGGATAGATTAGATGGGAGGTAGATTGACTGGTATCTGTAGCCTGTATTCATGGTGTTCTGAAGTATGAATGAGATGGTTATGGCGCCCCCTGCCTGTGAAATAATGACAGAAGCTTAGACCAGTTTTATTCCTCTCCTATCTTGACCTTTCCTTTCTTTTCTTCTTTTCTTGACTTTTCCTTTGATATCTTCTTCTCTTCCTCTATACATGCACACAGAGAGGATGAAGTTGGCACCTTGTTCTGTCAAAGAACACTGCCATCTTGAAAGATGGGGATTATTATAGAAGTAATCAGTCATCTCAAAGGGTTGAGAAATAATCATATACTATATTACATATCATAGGTTGTATTAATGAAATCTCTGGTAATAAAAACTTTTTAAATATAAAATGGATTAATATGAATAATAATTCATATTAATGAAACACCTCATTTTAAAAAGTCAGAATCAGTTTATTGGCCATGTGGGTTTTTATGCACAGGGAATTTGACTTTGATTTCATGGCTCTCACAGGTATGACACATGAATGACAACACAACAAACTTCAAACACATATATAAATAAATGGTTGGAACTTTACTATGTTAAGCGTGCATTTGAATAACAGCCGTTGGAAACACACGTTTGGTGGCCAATCCAAACCAGACAGTGATGGATGTGCAGACTGGATTATTGCGGGGTTGAACTGAATCAGCAGCTCCCAAGGCAGGTTGAACTTCCTGTCAGCTCTCCTCCATGTTTCTCAGTGCATTCAAACATCAGGGAGTCGTAGCTGGTCTTGTTAAGTACATGAAAGTGTTATTGTGAAATCACAATATCACAATGTCATAGTTGAACCATTATCTCTCTCTCTCTCAGGGACCTGATCAAAGTACTCAAATGGTATGTGGACCGTATTATTGATGCAGAACATCAGGATCACATACAGCAGGTGCTAAAGGTGAGGGAGTCCAAGCTATCACAGGGCCACACACACACACTCAGGCATGTACATACATCGAGGCGTGCAGCACAACAGGCGCACACGTTGACATGCATACCATGTACATCTTGGTTTGTACACACAAACATGCCTCCCTTCTCTTGGTGATCACAGAGATCAACACAGACATACAAACAAACACTGTCCCCACTCAGTGTCGCTGCTGGTAATTCACCTCGACACCAGTAAGGCTGGTATCTTGCTACCATTCATTATCCCCATCCTCTATTTATTACACCGCATCAACTCTTAATGAGTAGAAACAGAATGCCTCCGGTGCTGGGGATCTCCACCGCACATTATTCTAATGACTCCTGCAGAGAGGCCGCGGCATAGCTGCTGTAGCGCGCCATCGCGTTTATCATTCGCATGCATTCGAATGCATCCCTCATAACGCGTTGCACTGCATATAAAATGACTTCGACACATGTAGAGTGATAAATTAACATTAGACCCATGCCGCGGCCCTTCATGTGAGTGATGTACAGAGTTTCCTTTGTTGGATTTTTATTTTTTCACATAGCTTAGTTCATTATTCAAACACTCAAAATGGCCTCCTGACTAGTGTCCACTCTGACTAGGCACAATTCAAGGCGCACTCGACTTGATTTGTAATGAGCCCATCTCCATGAAAGCTGCTGCACCACATCAAAAGAACAGCACATCTTGATCAAAGCTCGGGTTTCAAACTATGCTCTTGTTAAATTGGCTTTTGTTAAAAGGGGCTTCAATTCATGACAGTGCTTTGTGCGTGTCTGCTGCTCTTTGATCTCCAGGCCAGCGAGTACATCTTCAAGTACATCATCCAGTCCCGCCGCCTCTTCTCACTGGCCACGGGCGGCCAGAACGAGGACGAGTTCCGCGTCTGCATACATGAGCTCTTCATGTCCATACACTTCTTCCTCTCCCAGGAGAACAAGGGATCCAGCCCCGTCACACAGACACAGGTACCATGTGTGGCTGCAGTCACGTCTGTGTTCGTCTGTCTGAACGTGTGCAGCATGCAGAGCTGTCCCTCCAATGGCAGCCTTGTTCATTTGGTTATGATTGGGAAGGAATCAGTGATTGGATTTTATCCCGCCAGCGGCTCTGGAGTTGGATTGGAATATCTGTGGCGGGCTTTTCCTTGAGGCAATTCTCTGTACAGTGGAGCGGCCGCCCCCATTGATTTCCGACAAGACCAGAACAAGCCAGCAGAAAAAGACACCCAGAATAATACCCATTATACAGCAGAACCAGCTCCCTTTCTCTCCCTCCTCTGTTTGTGCATGTATACTTGTGCTCCTGCTCATGTTGCTTGGAAGGGACTGTGTGATGAATGAGAGGTCTTCCCTCTTCCTTTGTTTTCTCTCATTCCTAGACCAGTTTTAATGAACGTCGCTGGTATATGTAACTAGGACTGTTAAACATCACCCTGATCTATCCAGGCCGTGTTCCTGCGGACATTTCCTGCTATCTACGGAGAGCTTCTGAAGATCTTCACGGTGCGGGAGGTGGCAGGGTTTGTCCGGGAGACCCTGGGCAGCCTGCCTGCCACAGCACACGCTGAATGCCCCCTGGAGGCTGTCAAGCTGCAGTGCATCGTCAAGACGGTAGAAAGCCAGCTGTACATCAACCCAGGTACTGAGGCGTGGACGTGAATCTTACACATGATCATGCATATTGTGCATACCTATGAGCTTGCATATAAAGATATGCAAGGTATGTGTTTGCACTCACCTCTTTGTGTGTGTCTGTGTTTGATAGAGTCAAGGTGTATCCTGCTCCCGGTGGTGCTGCGTCTTCTTCAGGCCCACATGCAGGAGCAGAGAGATCTGGTGATGTGTGCCCGTATCCTCACCAGCATGTTGTCTCTCATTAAGAAGGAGGAGAATGGTATCACGGTGAGCACCGTGGAAGCGACGGAGAAAATAATAGTTATGGAGTCTTTATTGACAGTTATATTGTGAAAAACCAACAACCCTGATTTACCATTGCAGAAGACACTTTGTAATGCAAAATGTTAGCTAATGCAAAGAATCAGATTTCACATTCAGACTCATGTCCGGCTTACTTCATTTAGGATGATGAGATGTTACCCTACTCCAGTGGATGATCCTGCTATTTTAATAACTGCTGCAGGCTTCCAGTAGCCCCAGTCTATGGAAGAATGTTGCTCTTCTCCCAGGATATGTTGCCATAGCCTTTGTGTCAACAGACTTCCCACAAGGCAGTAGGGCAGTGGTTGGCCATGGACAGCCTCTGGGGACCACTGTAGCTCTTAGACCCCTATCAAGTTGGGCTGAGGCCAAGGGGCACTCAATTACTATGTGTGGCCACCAGGAGGCGTGGCAGAGGTCTTGGTGGAGGAGAGGCTATGTAATAGTGGGGGAAGACTTACACACTGGGCTGCTTCCCGGTTCACCACAAGGGCTCAGCCAGCACCAGCAAGCTGTAAGCAAGAGGTTAGAGAGCAGGAGAGCTGGCATTCAGACTGTCACCACATCTAAAGGGCAGTGACAGCAGGGGCAGCAAGTGTGCCAGACAGAGGCTCTGTCTCATTATCACTCTGTCCAGGACCTGTCTGTCCTGTCAGGGCCAACGACGAGTGGCATGCACCCACACAAAGGCAAAGCCAAACACACAGGCACCAAGTGACAGAAACATAACTGTGGTTTCAATCATGCCCATGCAGGTGCACATAGACCCATTTGTCACTCGCTCTGCAGCTTTTGATCTCTCCAAACTCTGAGATGCTGTGGAACTGCAGCCACAAGACAAATGATCCCCATTCAGTCATGGCATCTAGCGTACACCCCTATGCCTTGGTCTGATTTTGGTTGTGTGTGAGTGTGTGGGTCTTTGTGTGTATGTGTGTGTGGGTTTAGAAGTGCGAGGGAAGTGATTGGAAAGCATTGTACTATGTCCCCAGATTGACCACACCACCTACCACAGTTCTGCAATCATCGTTAAAAATCACAGAGGCTGCTGTTTCCACACCATTACAGATTCAGCTTCTAGTGACTTCCTCATATTTTTGAACTTAATGATGTAGCTCATGTAGCCCCCGAGCTTAAACACACTCCCGATGACTACGTCTCACCTGCACGCCCGTTTATTAGGAGGAGCTGCTGCTTTATAGATCCATGTAAATGGCTCCGCTGTGTCCACTGAAGTAGCAATAATAGCTGCACTGCATCATGCACATAAATATGGCACAAAGTCGGACCAGTTGGGCTCCATCACCCTCATCCGGGCTGTAATGGAGAGTTCCGTTTTACATGTCATGTCATGGACTTAGATATGGTTGGAGGGATTGAGGCCGGATGCCCTCCCTGATTCCCTGCAGTGGGTTTTAACCCGCAACCCCTGGCTTATCAGTTCCTGTAGCACAAGCTTTACAACTGAGCCACCACAGGCCCATCTGGGTTGCAATTAATAAACAGCAATCCACTAGAGATAAAATGGTAAATGGCCATGTAGTCACGGCTTTGGTTAGAAAGAGGTTGGACATAACGGCTTGATGACGGTAGAGAGGTACTGTCTTATAGGCCACCATGTTAAACTAGCCAGCATGGGACCGGGTTGGACTTGAAGCCTGCCTAGTGGTGGAGTTTGATGACGTCCAGTCGGAGGCAGCTGCTCGTAAACACTGGGATAAGGACCCGGCGTAGTGAAGTATGACTGGATCAGGTGATATATTTTTGTGTTATCCCTCTATATAGGAGCCTGCAGTGGCCGAGGAGGTGGAGCTGATAGTGGAAAGCCTTCTGGGAGTACTGCTGAGGACCATCCTGGAGATCGCCAATCGACCCCAACCAGCTGGACCCAACCTGAGGCTGCAGTTCCAAGATGTCACTGTATGTGTCTGTGTGTGGGTCTATGGGCATTTGTGAATTGTTCTTTTTGACAACATGAAGATGTGGGTGATGATAATAATAACGATGATGAAAGTGTTGGTGATGATGATAGTTATGATGACTGTTCTCTCTCTCTCTCTCTCTCTCTCTCTCTCTACCTCTCTCATCATGTGTTTGGGTTTTCCACTCTGCTAGGGGGAGTTTGTGGCCTGCCTGCTGGCTCTGCTGAGACAGATGAGTGACAGACACTATCAGCAGCTGCTGCAGGCCTTCACAACCAAGGATGACCTGAAGGTAGGGCCGACACACTCCGCCCCTCTCTCTGTGCCTACAGTGTGCTGTGTTTGTGTGGTTTTGACAGACCAACATGCCACATGGGCATATACCACGGAATAGTGAGGATTCAGATGTTGTTGGTTTTTTGTTGTAGTTTACTTGCCTCATCATCCTGTCGGCTCTCTGCCGTGGTCCTCCATGGTGATACGTACCTCTGCTCTGTGTTTGTGCTCCAGGACTTCCTCCTGCAGATTTTCACCGTGTTCAGGATCCTGATCCGACCAGAGATGTTCCCGAAGGACTGGACCGTCATGCGATTGGTGACCAATAAGTAAGGATTTTGCACACACACATACACACACACGCACGCACGCATGCGTTGTGTGACAATAGTGATTTGCTATTGTTGGTACTGGAACATCGCTGTATTACTGGAGCAGCACAGTAACACTGAAATCTGGCCTGATTGAGGTCTGTGGCAAAACCGTCAGCCTCCTATTGACTTGAGACATCTTTGTTTTGTTGCAAGTAAAATAATTTTCAAGGCCTTTGAGGTTTTGAATGTGCATATTTGGATTAAATTCTTCTTTTGCATGTTTCTGTATTTAAGACTTAGTGCCAGTCATCATTCACTTATGTTCCCTTGGAGAGAGGATAAAACATTAGCTAGTCCAGAGAATTAGCTAAGCTAAGCAGCGTAGAGTTTGTAGAATGTGGGACACGGTGGCTTTTCTTGCACGGTAACACAGCCTCATCAGATCTTTCTCCCTTTCTTTCAGTGTCATCATCACGACTGTTCTCTATCTCTCTGATGCCTTGAGGAAGAACTTCCTCAATGACAAGTTCGATTACAAAGTAAGGGCAGCTTTTCTAGAACACCCTGCATGTCTGTGTGTGGTTTCTCACTGTTTGTCTAGATCCCCCACCTTCCTCCAAAACCCAGCTTCACATAAGCGGTTGATGATGGATGGATGGATGGATGATTTATAATGGAGTGGTACGCCCAAGAAACTACATGAACCAAGTTCTCAGCTAAACCTATAGGATAATCTAAAGCGACTTAGAACTTAATCACATTTAAAGCAAAACACTGTATTTTGTAGACAGGTATTGAGAATGGTTCCTTTTTATTAACCTCTTGATTTCCAGGTGTGGGACTCGTATTTCTACCTGTCTGTGATATTCATCAACCAGCCTTGTCTTCAGCTGGAGTCCTTCTCTCCCTCCAAGAGGAAGAAAATACTTGAGAAGTCAGTGATGCTTTACTGTGGAGATCTACACATACACATACGCTCTCAAGTGCCACCAGACACACACACACACACACACACACGCACACACTAGCTTTCAGCAAGCCAGGCACGAGCATTTGATTTGAAATGCATGCCCTTCCTTTTCTGTATAATTCTTATCTATCACACTCTCTTTAGTATTATCTCTCAACCCCCTGACACAGATGCCAAGACATACAACAGCCATTGCAAAGTGCCAGACACGTACAGGATGAAGCACGGCTTCACATCAATCCCTTTGCAGCTTCTCTCTCAGTATTTTCCCCCCTTACCCATAAGTCCACATCTCTAACCATGTGACCTTGTCCTGCAGGTATGGAGATATGAGGGTGATGATGGGCTGTGAGATATTCAGCATGTGGCAGAACTTGGGTAAGGATAAACACTTTGATCAATACTCATGTGAACCAAGTCAAGTCAAGCCAGTTTAATCTGTATAGCCTATGTGCCTCAGTGGGCTTTACACCAACACAACATCCTGTCCTGAGACCCTCACATCAGATGAGGAACAACTCCCTTAAAAACCTTTAACAGGGAGAAAGAATAGGAAGAAACCTCAGGGGAGGGATCTCTCTCCCAAGATGGGCAAGACATGCAATGGATGCTGTTTGTAGGGAAAAAGACACAATTTACAGAATGCAACAAAAAAACAATCACTAGAGTAAAATAGTGCACCCAGGGCATCTGATGGAGCGCTAACTTAGCGAGGACGCCGGCTGAACATAAGGTGAACTCAGACTTTGTTTTGACTCCTGAATCTTTTCTTGCAGGGGAACACAAATTGAACTTCATCCCAGCCATGATTGGGCCATTTCTGGAGGTGACGCTGGTACCTCAGCCGGACCTGAGAAATGTCATGATCCCCATTTTCCATGACATGATGGACTGGGAGCAGAGACGCAGCGGCAACTTTAAGCAGGTACGTAAATGACAACCTGCTCAGCTCTGGAAAAGCTTCTTCTTTTTCACCCGAACAAAGACAAGAATAAGAGTGCTTTGCTTAAAGGTGTGTATAAGAATTGACCTGCCTTGGCATCATTAAGCAACTCCAGCCATGGAGTTGCAAGGGCCTCACGTCACAGAGGCTAATGAGCTCTGTGTTGTATAGCCAGAACTTATTCACCTACTGCAGTAGATAACCAGCCCTTTGACCTTTGGCAGGTGGAGGCCAAGCTGATAGACAAGCTGGACAGCCTGATGTCTGAGGGCAAAGGAGATGAAACCTACAGAGAGCTCTTCAATAGCATGTGAGTCCCAGTGGCCAAGAGAGAGAGACTTCAGCAAAATGAGGGAAGAAGGGACGAGGGAAGGACAGAAGGAGGGTTACACCCTATTGGGGGGCTGTAAAGATGAGCACGCTTGTCGAGAGAGAAGCACACCTGACTGTTGTGTGTTTGGATGCTTACTATAGTCACAGACACTTCATTTTACTCGTCATATAAACCATTTCTAACTGTACATGCAAGGCATTGGACTCAGAGGAAGCTGGGCAGAGGGCAGCAAGGGACAGGAGAGGGTAAATGGGTTGATAGAGAACAGCTAATGAGGGTCATTTACACAACATGGAGGGGACACACACACTCTCATACTTATATCTATGGGTGCTTTGATCCCTGGTCCTTACAGAAAGTGTGTTGAAGTGTCTTTGAGCAAGACACTGCACCCCTAACTGTTCAACCCCTGGGATGGAGTCGCACCTTGTCCATGTCCAGGGCATTTCCCCACCTTTTGCCAAATGAGAACTGGGATAGACTCCAGCATGGCTTTGCGACCTAACTTCGGATGAGTGGTGAACGATGGATGAATGGATGGATGGATGCATGAATGAAGAATTGATCAAAAACAATACTAACCTGGGAGATTTGCACTATACACCCAGACATTAACAATCCTCGGAGCTGGATGTTCAAGTATGACCACGGTTTTACAGAGTTGACCAGCAGGGAAATTATATCTGATGGGTAATTCTGGGGTCACTGCTAAGCTCTGAAGTTAGATGAGATGGAGATGTAGACTGATAAATTAGTCATCAGCAGTACATGTTTTGCATTCAGACAGCCGACCTCTGGTCACCTCCATCTTCTCCGCACCCTCCGTGGCCGGTCTCTTGTCCACCTTGTCACCATTGTGTTCCCAGTGTTTATGCCACACCCCCCCCACCTCCTCCATCCTTGCACACTTTGTGTTTGTGGTGCTGCTGTATGTCTGTACGACCCCTCCTCTGTTCGTTATGTGATAACTCATTTCTTTCTAGTACAAACATAGTGATTGGCCTGTTGTCGACGGCAAAGAACAAAAAAAGGGACAAAGCCCATAAAAAAATATTAATTTCAATTTCATCAGCATCGATTCATTGCACACTCTAAGGCTCATGTGTTAAATCGATGCTCCCCGTCTGTTAATGAAAGTCTGATTTTTCCAGATGAGGGCTTTATCGATATTTGTGTGATTGTCCCAGCGTCTGCCATAGTCGATCATTCTCCGTTCCACTGTTGTTTCTATTGCTGTGGAATGTTTCAGACTGGGTAAATCTTGCTTTACAGGATTTCCAGTTTCTAACTTGGGTCTCTGGACGGTGGAATGTGTTCTTATGAAATATTATAATAAAATACAAGATAAAATGTGAAATATATGATCTGCATACACAACTTGTGAGCAGTGAAGCCGTCTCATACTTATTCCTAGACAGAACAATTACTATTACTATTATTATCATTATTATTATCTTTATCGTTATTATCTTTATTGTTGTTAAAATCTTTAATTACGATTGAATTATGATTTCAGCCTCTCTTTAGCTTTTATTGAGTCTTTATTGGTATAACGTTTATTTCTAGTTTCTTTATTTGTATCCCTGCTACTAACTCCACTAACCCTTAAACTAACCTGTGTGAGTGTGTGCTGATATTAATCATATTAATATTAATTTATTCCGCTTATGCTTCCCATCCGGAGTAGAATTCCTCTGTTTGGTCCATACCCTAGGTAAGATGCTCTCCTCTTCGCTCTCTCCATGTTGTCTTCTGTGTGGGGGGTGGGGGGATAAAAGCTAAAATCCAGTTGGTTTATCTGTGTCACTGGCATCATTGGGAGACCGTAGGGCTGTGCTAAACATCAAGATGACAGGTTGAATGGGTGAAAGTGCCTCATTATCTGGCACGGCATTGACCGGGATGCTAACATGCTACCCCTATATGACTAGCTAGTGTCCACTGGCGAGGATGGCCATCAATGGAGTGGCTGTGATTGAATTTGTGTTTTCCTCTCCTTTTCTTATGTTTTACTCTTTCTTTATTTCCCTTTTCACTTCATTGCTGCTCTGTTTCCTTTTTGCTTTTGCCTGGCCCTGTCCTTGCTGACTTCCATGTTCTTGCTCTCACTCGCTTCTTGAACACTCTGTCCCTTCCTGACATTAAGTCTTTTTCCTGTGATCTATCTCTCTCTCTCTCCCTCTCTCTCTCTGTTTCTCTCTCCCTCCTTCTCTCCCTCCCTCTCTCTCTGTGTCTGCTGCAGCCTGCTGAAGAAGATCGAGAGAGAGACATGGCGGGAGAGCGGTATCTCTTTGATTGCCACTGTCACTCGGCTAATGGAGAGATTGCTGGACTACAGGTGGGAGCACATAAATACACAAACACACCCCTATAAACGCACATAAATGCCTCTGACGAGGGTGCCTCTGCACCTCAGAGGGGCGTACAGATGCTCTGAGAGCCCTCAGTGAGGGCTCTCTGTGTGACTTGTAAGCTGTATACATCTCTTATGCCTCATTTCTGTCAATCACAGGGATTGCATGAAACTGGGAGAAGTGGATGGCAAGAAAATTGGCTGTACCGTCAGTTTGCTGGTAAGTCACGGTCATCTCCCCATTGCTGCTAGGTAGCATCTGAGCTCTGTCAGTGACAAAAACATGGACACCAGATGTCAAGGCTGCAGGGCCTCCAAGAAACACACATTCAAACAGATATGATGTGCTTATAGAAACACTCGGTGGTATAACTGTTCATCTGGCTCCTCTACTGTAGGGATGTCTAGGTGAAAGGGTAGCCATCTGCAGGAGCGCTGGCGTGCGTTGGCGGAAAAGAGCTCAAGTCACAGTTAATCAGCAGCTGAAAAATACCGTTGCACTTCTGTGCGCAAAACACAATCTGTCTCAGTCGTACTGCGAGTTGTGTCCTCATTTGCATCTCATTAATATCTGCCTGTCTGCCACCCTAAACATCTCTCTCTCTCTCTGTCTCTGTCTGGGTTCAACCTCCCATCATCACCCTGCCTTCATCTTCATAGAACTTCTACAAGACCGAGTTGAACAAAGAGGAGATGTACATCCGCTACATCCACAAGCTCTACGATCTGCATTTGAAAGCACAGAACTACACAGGTAGGCCTGAAAGTAGAGTGTGTTCATATAGAGGAAGATGAGCAAGTAGCGGACTGCTTTTTGAGTGCACAAGTGAAGAGTTAACTCATTTAGAAGAAATCAAAACTTTTTGGCTGTCGGTTAATACTGACTGGTTCTTATGCACTTTTATCTACATGCATGTAGCTCAGTGGTGGAGCACGTGCGTCAGGAACTCAAATGCCAGAGGCTACAGGTTCAAAACCATCATGGGGCACTTGGAAGGGCATCTGGCCTTAATCCCCACCCAGGCTCCATCCTCAGACATATGTGAATTTTGTAACAGTGTGATGTCCTCATGTGACTCAGGAAATGCAGAGGCCTCTGTGATGGCATGGCTCATTAGAGATTCACACACAGTCCATCCTGCATCACCGCCTTAAATGCCACAGAGGTTATGTCTTCCTCCCAATAAGTGTG
>OMLC01075127.1:3385-20248 GCA_900302585.1 Regalecus glesne
TCTGTCAATGTCAGTTTATTGCTGGTACCATATGGCAGAGCAGACGTGTTTACTATTTTATACACATTGTTTTGTCTTCTGGAGATAACACTTCACTGCAAATATCACACCACAGAAAATCCAGGTTTTGTTCTTTCTCCATCTTTCTTTCTCTCTCTCTCTCTCTCTCTGTATATATATATATATATATACACACACACGCACATATACAGAGAGAGAGAGAGAGAGCAAAATATTTCGGTGTGTAAAACGCATACAATCAAGTGACACCGCAGAGCTCGAAAAAAGCTAGCCTGACATGGTTCATAGATTTCTCATTGACATATACACCTCCTTAAAAAGCAACACCGATCAAACCACCTGTTGAAAAGTCAGATAAAATAAAAACCTGACATTGTGTCACTGCTGGTTACATTGGCAATGATGAAAGCGTCATGATAAGATATTGAAGGAGTCGGCGACAGAGCATAAAAACCAAATCCTCCTCTCTCGTCGACAGAGGAAACACATGCAGTGAGTGCGTAATTACGCGTGCGTAAATTGGCTAAGAGAGACGTTTTCCCTGCGAATGACGGATCTCGCTGCTCCTTCGAGCAAGTCAGCCGAGCAGCGCAGTCAATGAGACACAATCGAGTAGAAGAAAGCTGGCTGACCCGAAATAGGCTGTGGCGTGCGAGAGAGCGATGCAGAGTGCGATGAGACGCAGCAAGCAGGCGGTCCGTGGGAGCCTGGAGCACATGATGACGGGACGGCACCGCTCTTCATCTCTGGTCCGGATTCTGCGTGGAGAAAGTTTGGGCCGTCTGGCCGGCGCACCTCTTTAAGTGGCCCACACAGAGTCCTCCATGCAAAGCGACAGGCGCGGTCCTGCGGGAGGCAAGGCCTTCGGGGAAGGCATCATCTAACTGGGCTCTCATTGGATTCTCCCAGGACGGCCACGTCCCTCCCATAACGCCACCCAAGTGGATGCAAATGACAGGTTTACCTGCACTGCATCATGTGGAAAGCCCGCTCAGCCGGCCAGGCTTTCATCTTCACAGACTGTGAAACCATACAGGCGCATTGTGTCAGTACTATAACCTTTAACCCGGCCGTTCTCTGTGACATGGGATTATTCAACCTGGGACGCAAGTCCACCGATGGGCTCATCTGCTGTGATCAAGCCCCACTAGTAGAGCACAAGCTCAGCAAGGCTGCTGGGCCTTTCCCTATAACGGAGTACAGTCACTGCATGGCCTGCTTTTAGATGTCCCCTCGGAGTGACCTGAGCTGCAGAGCAGACGCTAGAATCCTGGATCGTTCTCTAGACTTTCAAGGAATAGGGCAGAAATGGATCAAGCCCACTGCTGGATGAAGGTGAATCCACCTTGGATGGAGCGCCATCTATTGGACTGAGTCAAAAGATTCAATCTGAAGGCTAAATTCTCATGTCAATTCCAAACTGTTTGGTCCTGAATAAAGGTTTTGTCCATTATTAGACGACTGCCTGAGTCATAAGCATGTAATATTGGGAAACAGATGGGAGTGCATCATAAACATGTTGGATCATTTCACAAAGCTGACTGCAGGCTGACTGCAGTCACCTCAGGCCAAGAATACCCCCTGTGTGAATACATCAAGAAATATTTAGATGCACATTCACATCTGTCACTCTTGTTGTGTCATTTGTATGTAGCATGTTTAAAGAGAATATTTTAGCTAAATATTTCTATAGCACCTCTACGTTAGTGGGACCCGTGGGTCATACAAGACCTCTGGTGAATATAGGACCACTAGGTTATATGCGACCCCTATGTTATAAAGGATCTCTGGGCTATATGGGACCTCTGGGTTATATAGGGCCCCTGGGTTATACAGGACTTTTAGGGGGCTACAGTAACTCAGCATGCCTGGAAATGATCCCACCGCGGGGCGTCAGGAATGGTATCCGGCCTGAAACCCCCACACACCATCTATAGCCAGTGGATTGAGGAGGAGATGATTTAGGATATCCTGATGCCAAGTCTCCACATCAGAAGATGCTCAGGACCCTCGTGTAGAGACGCTACACACAACCCATGTGTCACTTCCCACATTGACTTGTGGCTTGATGAAGATATAATTAACTTTACCCGAGAACTTGCCTGTACAATCGAAAAATTGACCCATACATGTTAGAGATAGGCAATATGTACAACTGTTACATCATGCCAATGAAGCCATGTTTTGAATTTTTTTGTTAGGGTGAAACCACGACTCCCATATGGTCAAAGAATGAAAGTGTACCAATCTTTGGGTCTAATAGCACCTTGACTCAGACTCACATTACAAAGGTAAGCACAGCCACATAAACCTGATAGAAAGTGTTTAAAGTATACAAAAGAGTTTCCTCAATTGGGCTGATCTAGTCAAGTCAATTTTATTCGTATAGCCCATTATCACATATCAACCATTTCCCTCAGTGGACTTTACAAACAACACAAACATCCTGTCTTTAGACCCTCACATCAGATAAGGAATAACTCACTTAAACACTTTAATCATTAAATTAAATAGTTTAACAAAAATAGATTAAATTAGACCCCTTTATTGTCTAAGAGGTGCATGGTGCAGATCACCGGGCTGGTTCTGCAGCAGGATCAAGGAGCGATGTGACTCTAAATGAAGATGACCAGCTCTCTCTTGAAAGGAGGCTGATGACATGATGCCGCCCACTCAGCATGCCGCCGCACGCTGCCAGAGCTCATACGCATAATCATGTAATATATTCAGTGGAAATGTTTATTTCATGAGTTTGGTCCTTACCAACATTATATATACAGTACTTTCTGCACGGTGTTCACAGCCCCGGTAGCTCGCCGTGATCGTATAGTGGTTAGTACTCTGCGTTGTGGCCGCAGCAACCCCGGTTCGAATCCGGGTCACGGCATTGAAATCAATGTCACGGCATACGGGCTTGATCTTTTTGGGGAGGTAGAGTGGGTCGTCTAGTTGTCGAAACATTGATGGTTGGGATGTCCATTTCAATATTTTCTGCCTTGTTTGTGTTCTTGGTCAAGACACTGAGCCCCTCGCTGCTACCCGCACCCTGGATGCGGTGGACGCACGGAACACTTGCCGTCCTATGTATGAGAGGACGGCCCTGATAGCTCAGTGATAGAGTGCAAGATTCCTGAATGTTGTGCGTTCGAAACCCACCGCAATGCATTAAGATACATCAGGTTATATAGGACCAGTGTTTTATGAACAGTCAATGGTAGTGCGCATGCGTCAGGAAATGAGTCAGGCGGAGGACTCAGGAAGACTATCCTACGTTCATCAGCCATCATCCATTTAAATCTCTGTACACCCACACGCCGTGGGGGCTGTTGGTGGCACAATAAACAATACAATGATCACATAAGGCCGTTTTCCTTTCCTTTCAATCCCTTGTGAGACTTGCCTGAGCTTTCTCCGATATTTTAAACCCAAGCATGTCAATAACTCCATTTACAGCCAATCACAGGCCGGCAGCAACACACCCTTGTTGACGGCTCATTCTGATAGTGGGAGGGGCTCCGGTGGTTCCAGCCACGTCACCACCATACGGCAACACGTTGCAGCTGCTAGCCTCTTTACGTCACCCGTCCTCCCCACTGTCCGTGTCTCACAGCTGGCCGCCTCACCGCCCGCTAGACCTGCTACCACTCGGCACGTTTTCTCTAGTTGTTTTCTTTTTCTCTCTCAATCACCAACAAAAAGAGGTTATTTCACAGTCTGTGGCTGTATTGGCTGTTGGGCAGTTTTCCTAAGCTATTAAAAGTCAACCGAGAAACGTGAGTCAGTTTATGCTCGGGAACACAGCTCCAGACTCCAGTTTATTGGTCTCAGTATATGTGACCCCAGCATTATGACGAGAGGTCTGTCTTTACGTGTCACGGTCAGTCACCATGTTGTACGGCAGGACAGGGGTTTAGATGGAGTGTAGGCTGGATGCTCCTCAAGGCGCCCCCCGGTGGGTTTGAACCCACACAAATCAAGCCCCAGTCAAGCAAAGGGGCCGGCGGCATCATTACAGACCCATTCCATCATGCTTACAACCTATTCTACCTCCTCCCTTCTGATATGTGCTACAAGAACACAGGACGCCAACACAACCACATACAGAAACAGTTTCTCTCCCCGAGCTGTCAGTCAAATGAACGCATAACATTGTCAAGTTCAAACCATACATCATGTATAAATACTGTACTGCACATTGTCTGTATTCTGGTATGCTCTGTCGTGTCCATCTACCTAAGGCATGTATGTTAGTGACCTGCTAACGTTTATCTTAAGAATTGATAATTTTCTGCACCATTGTAGATAAATGAACTGATTCTGGCCGTGTAGGCTCTGTCACTGACAGGATACTCTGACCTCATCACAAGGAGAGGTGAAACCAGTTGGTGCTCCAGTTGCATCCTGCCACGTTATTGTGCATACTCCTGGCTCAATGGATTGATTCATCGTCAACACTTTCAAACACAGGCCTAATTGAACAGTAGGCCTCTCTGTCGTGAGACGTAATCACGAAGGCACTGGCTGACTTTCCGGAGGAGCCACACTTGCATGTTTCAGGTCCTGTGCGTCAGTGAGGGACGCAGCTGGAAACTTTGGGGTAAACCCGGAAGTTGATTAGGGAGATCCGCACAAGTGTACGGCGACTAGCCCCAGAATGAACCACCCTGACCTACGGCGACAGCCCGGATAGTGATTGGCTTCTGTTAACATGGGGCGGGTTTATGTGATGTCTTACAACAACGTGATTGGCAAAGGTGTTGAATGCGCAAGATCCATGACACGGACTTGTACACGGCTGCGAAAGACGCCATTTTGTTGTTGAACTGGATCAAAGAAGAAGCATCGAGAAACATACAGGTAAGGCTAATGTGACGGACATGTGAATGCCTTCCTGGTGGTTTGGGTTTAAAAAGGGATTAGATCAATATAGCGAATTTGAATGTCTTTCCAGGCAGTCTTCAGGGATGATTATCTGAAGCCGGACAGAGACGTTACCCTCCTTGGCTAGCGTTGGCAACATCAGACTAGCTTTCGTTCGCTAGCCTATGTCCAACCTAACAGTAGGACGTTGTTCAGACGTTGTGTTGTTGAACACATTTCTCTCTAAGTACATTAACCTTCGGGTTTTAACCAATCATCAATGTGTAGAATTATTAAACATTAAAAGTGGTTTAAGTTACTATTTGATCACTAGACTTGCTTACAAGGCCAACTGAGCTCTTCCTAACGCTCTCGTCCCCTGCTTGATATAATAAACCTCCATATACATGGCATGCTATGAAGTTTCGTTCGATTTCAAACTCTAAATACACATCGTTTTATTCCAGTGTCAGCCACGTTATATCTGTTATTAACCATTTTGAACAGTGGCTAAGTGGCTAACCAGCTAGCATTCTTATTTCATAGGCGGTGTTGAGAAGTCAGCTGAATGAGGAAGTCGTTCAGTCTTGATCCAGGTTGGACAAGTTTAGCCAAGTTGTCTCGGTGATCGATAAAATAAAATAAAAAGCAGTCCTTGTTATCAGTGTTGAACTAGATGGACACATTACATTGCCTAAATGAAAAACTTCTTTCAAAAGGCCTAGTTGAAATGTGTACGATTTGCCACGATTGTATCGTCTAACAAATGTTTCGTTGTGACAAAGCTGTCGTCGGTCCACACTGTATTAGTCATCCAGTAAAGTATGCACCGCTCATGGTTTCAGCCTGTTGCAGTTCATTCTTGTAGAGCCCAATTGACCTTCTAGCGTATCCTACCTAGTACGTTCAATATTCCGTCTATTCGTTTTTCTCCCACAGAGGGAAATTACAGTGTTACAGAAGCAAAGTGGAAAGCACGGAGAGGTATACAATCTAAGGGATAATATTTAACAGCATTTTAAACAAGGGGGACATAATAAATAAGATAAGATATTCCTTTATTAGTCCCACAGGGGGACATTTCGGTGGTACAGCAGCAGAGTGGAAAGCACAGTAGGAGAGGCATCAAATCTAGAACATAATAAAAATAGAAAATTAGATTCCCTAATCCGACCCACAAGGGGAAATATGGATTCCCCTGCATTTTAACCCATCCTTGTATAGGAACAGTGAGCTGCCAACACAGTGCACTAGGAGCAGTTAGGGGCTCAGTGTCTTGATCAAGGACACCTCTCTTCAGGACCAGGGATTGAACCTGTCACCTTCGGATTGCCAAACGACTGCTCTACCTACTGAGCTGTGCCCGTTCATACAGTATGAACAGAAAAAGGTGTGATTCTTGTTCGAGAAAAGGTTACTGAAAAGACAGACTTCAGTGCAAAGTCCACCAAGGTCAATTTTTAAATTTGTGATAATGGGCTGTACAAATAAAATGGACATGATTTGACAGGGATTATCTTTTGTATCAGCATTTTTCGATGAAGCATATATGATAATGGGATGAAAACGATGTTTGTTATAACTAGCCTCCTTAAGTGTTTATATAAAAATATGGCATTTTTCATTTGAGATGTTTGTGATAGTGTCTATCTAGTCAAGCATATTTCATATTTCTATTTATTTTGACCAAGATTAAAGGGTTTAACTTCACAGTACATTTCTAAACTATTAAGTTTCTTAACATGTATAAATGAGACTTGTACTTATTTTCCTTAAAAACTGTGTTCATGTTAAAATGTCACATATTTAAACTTAATAAGAGCTAATATGCACAGATATTCCCTTACGTTTGATAGTATTATTGCTGCATTAACTGAATACAGTTTAATGAAATTTAAATCGTAGAGACCTCCATCTCAAGGGTGCATTTTATTGGCACCATTACAATTTCACTTCAGGATGATACATTTTTAAAATTGGGGCTATAAGAGGTACTTTGTTCAGATTCACAGTTCACTTAATAACCATGATCTTTGTTATAATGTTATGTATTTTCTTGTGCCAAACTTTACAAACTTGATATGGTTCGAGGATTATTGGGTACTAAAACCTACAATGGGGATATAAAATACAAAGTCGAACCAGTGCTGTAAAACCACTTTTGAACTAGTTGTTTTTTTATTTAGAGTTTGCGCTTTTAGCCAGTTAAATATAATTCTTCCTTTGTCTGCCTTGGTTATTTCAGCTGTGTGGCTCTGCTTGCAGGTTTTGTATTAGCTGCCCTGTATTCAGGCTGGCAGCAGTATTGTTCATCTTTCTTCTAAATCTTAAAAGAATATTATTCTCCGATCAATGACCTTGTGTGCTTTTCTGTAAGCTGGCGGGGAGTGTTAGGCCCTCTCAAGTGTTTCACACAAGAGCCCCATACACAATTAAAAGTAGTGTGCTCACTGATCAAGTTCCAATGTTTCAGCCTTTGTTAATTTATGAGCCTGGCCTTTTTAAAGCATCTAATGAATAGATGATTTGAGTCACCTGCCACTTATATGGCTTTCATTTGGCACAGTTGCTCTGCAATCTTTGCGGTAATGTTGGATTTGAGGATCTCTGTGTTGTTTAACACAACATTAAAGTGAGTGGTAAATGGATTACATAGGGCTTTTCTAACTACAACAGCACCTCAAATCGCTTTACAGTCAATGAATGCTTGACATTCAGCTATGCACATACACTAATGGCAGTGTTAGTTGTGCAACTCAGCTCATCAGAAGCAGTTTGGGGTTTAATTGTCTTGCTCAAAGACACTCTGGCATTTCTGCAAGGGGAGTTGAGGATTGAACTGACAACCCATCAGTTACCAGATGACTTGCTCTATCTTGCCCCCAAGTGCTTTCGGGGTTAATCTTGTGTCTGTTGTGTGATGTATTGGCAATTAAAGCAGGATATTGGGGCTGGACAAAACTTAAGGAGGATTATTATTTGAGCTTTCAGGATTTGATTAAATTTAGTAAACTTTGGCTGTTTAGAGGAATTTTTTTAAATTGAGTCAAATTGATATATAAAAACTAAATTTTCCTTTATTTCTGACACTTGATTCGTTGCATAATATAGTAAATGGACTCATTTTTCTACAGTGCTTTTCTAATCTAGTGACCACTCAGAGCACTTAACAACATATGCCTTACCTTTACCCAAGCTTTGGGGGGCTATGGCTAGATGTCCTTTTCCTGACACCCTGTGGTGGGATTGAACCTATGATGCCCGACTTGGAGGCATGTGCTCTACCACTGGGAAAATCAGGGAAAAGAGGAAACAAGGGAAAGTCGTTTTACACTTTACTGTGTCTTTAATTTTACAGTTTTTTAGTGTTTGGGTGTTAAGTGAAATTTACTTTATAATATATTTTCATTTTTTTAAGGTCACATCAGCACACTAGTCATCACATTCCTTGGGCTTTGGGTGTGGTGTATATATTTGTTTGGCAATAGTTGTTCAGAGATTATTGATGGGGAGAATGGCCTATTGGTGTCTGACACGTTAGTCTGACACATGATCTCATTTGTTTTACATTATGATCACATAGTTGTTCTCCATTATATGTCTTCTATGGGACGTCCTCTGATTGATGCAGGTTGGTGTGTGTGCTTGTGATAGGGAGAAGCAAACCAGAATACTGCAGTGCAGGTCCAGTGTTAAGAGTAAATAAACAATGTGGATTACTGACTTTCATAGGCAGTTTACTTTTCTCCATTGTAGTTCTTTTCATTGTCTTCATTTTGTTGAGCTTTATTTGATCAGATGGGGCTCCATCTGAGTTTGTTACAATCCAGCTTTTTGACCCAACATAATTCTGGAAGGCACAGTTGGGGTGTATTTCAGATCCTGCGAGCTTTTACATTATGTTTTTATTTAAGGTGCTTCATTTCCACAATGCTTCCTGTGAAATTGTATGATCTTTGGATTTTCCCCACTCAACTCCCTCAATAAAGTAGGACAACTGGCAAAGAAGGGGAGAGCAGCAGTTACATTATCTCATAAATGGGGAGGATTCAGTTTGATGCATTACAGTCATGGATTTTTTTTTGTAGCAGTGCTTTTGGCTAGATCATTTAAGAAGTTGGACAGTATTTATTTGTCTATTGCATTTGTATAGCCCACTTTCATAGACTAAAAATTTGTCTCTGTCTCTCTCTCCCTCTCTATAGATCATTGAAGATGGGGAATATGTTTGCAGGCTTGTTTAAAAATCTCTTTGGTAAAAAAGAGATGCGAATCCTGATGGTAGGGCTGGATGCTGCTGGAAAGACAACCATCCTGTACAAGCTCAAACTGGGAGAAATTGTTACAACAATCCCCACGATTGGTGAGTACACCACCGTACACCACCGACTTCACAAAGTGTCTTAGATCGTCATTCCACTCCACTAGTTTGGTTTTACTGTCTCGTCCGCTGTTTGTTTTTGGGTGGAAAATGAACCTGACAAGTTATGGTCATGTACCCCTCCCCCTATCTGTAATCACTACCCACATACCTAGAGAAAAACTGCTCTAAGCTGCCCTCAGGCCCTGAAATGATGAGTGAGACCAGTAGCAACAGCATAAAGAATATTCAGTCCGTCTGTTTACCTCTCCAAACATCTGGTTCGGGTGCATTCAATTCGCTTCACAAAAATGCCTACTGGAGGGGTTTTTCGTATAGATGAAAAAACACAAATATGATTTAATTAATGCATGACTGTATACTCAGTTAAGATGCTAAAATGCAGAGCTCCTAATACGACCATATGGAATGTCATTGTGGCTTCCAGTGTAAGTCACCTGCTACTCTGTCACTCTCTCCCCTTCCCCCCTCAACAGGTTTTAATGTAGAGACGGTAGAATACAAGAACATCAGCTTTACTGTGTGGGATGTGGGTGGACAGGACAAGATCAGGCCACTGTGGAGGCATTACTTCCAGAACACACAAGGTAAGATAAGACATTCCTTTATTAGCCCTAAAAGGGGACATTTGCAGTCTTACAGCAGCAAAATGGAAAGCAGAACAGAAGCATTAAAAATAAAACATCAGTGCATTGCTCATGTCTACATCCTTCGAAGTTGCTCACAGTACCATTCAGTCAGAGACATTTCTGCTGATTTCATTGAAATAAGGAGAATTCGCAATCTTCCGTAATTAACTCATCTGGGTGCCTAATGTTTAGCTTCCCACCAGGTTTGGAAGATATGTCCAAATATATTTTTCGGCCACCACCACCCCTTCAACTTGTGACTGCCGATGTATTCAAGAGATAAACATACAAGCATACATTTAATGTTTGTCTTATTAAAGAAGAAATAGCGAATACAGTTTTGTCTAATGATCATCACAGTCATTTATAGTATCCAAATGAAGAGACAAGTGGGAATAACATAACTAAACTGCTACCTGATCTCTGCTACCTTTTAATAACTGTGTGGGAGGAAACCATGCCTGTAGGTTATATATTCTGAATGAAGGCCAAGTTTCATCTTATAGTGCAACTGTTCATGGCACACTTTTTTTGTGCCTTAAATACTTGATGATTTGGGAATTTAAACAACCAAAATGTATGACTTCTAAATCAGCCAAACAAAAATCTACATGTAATAGATTTAATCCATTGGCTATTCACAATTTATTTCTTGGTGTCCAACTTTATTTTACACTAAGTCATGTTCTTTGTATGTTCAAACTGATTTGGTGGACAATGAAGAAATACTTGAACTTGCTGGGTTGACATTCCCTGGCACATGTGCTCAGCCACTGAGCAACTGCAGCCCTTTCAAAGTTCATCATATGCTTCATATGATTCCATTGTAGTTTTATTGTCCTCTTTCCTTGTTATGTACGGTAAATTGTGTATACATCAACTGCACATATATCTGTGTTTGGAGAGAGATCCCTTTGCTGTTTTTCTCCCTCATGTTTCTTTCTATTTTTTCTCTGTGCATGTTTTTAAAAAAAGGTTTATTTTCAGTGAGTTGTTATGATGCAAGGGTCTCATGACGGGATGTTTTGTTACTGTAAAGCCCACTGAGCTAAATTTGTAATCAGTCATAATGGGCAAAACAAATGAAATTGACTTGAACTTATCTGGGTCTTTTGTTTTGGATGGATGGAAGGATGGACTGAGAACATATTTTTACTTCATAAGAAAATATTGATGAATACAGAGTAGGGAAGGAACATGGATATTTCTGCAGGGTTGTGAGCCTCAGCCTGTCGGGGAACAAGACTTAACCACCCCCAATGCAGAAGACTTAATCACTCGACTAGTTCTGGGCAAACCTCTCTATATTTCTCTTCTCACCTGTTAGGCCTGATCTTCGTAGTAGACAGCAATGACAGGGAGCGAGTAGGCGAGGCCAAAGAAGAGCTGCAGCGGATGCTGGCTGAGGATGAGCTGAGGGACGCTGTATTGCTTGTGTTTGCAAACAAACAGGTGGGTTTGGTATAATGTCTCGTCATTCCTCAATAGCATAGACCTCATTTAAGTAGAAGTCTTTTCCAGGAAAGTAAATGAGTTTAAAAAGTGGACATGCACTACTCTTACACAGTGGGTTGTCTTCCATTTTGCCTCACAGGACCTACCCAATGCAATGAATGCAGCAGAGATCACAGACAAACTTAACCTGCACTCCCTGCGTCACCGCAACTGGTTCATCCAGGCCACATGCGCCACCAGTGGAGATGGCCTCTATGAGGGCTTGGACTGGCTCTCCAACCAGTTGAAGAACACAAAATGATCCGTCATTCCATCACCTATCTGTTGTCTTTTGTCTTGTTTGCGTGGTGTGATGGGTGACAGCACTGGTCCCTAGCTAGCCCCACCCACCTCTGTTATTTCCTTCTTTTTTTTCCACCTTCCCGTTCTCTTCCCCATCTCACCTCTGAACCATCAGGGCTTTGGCCAGTGTGTATGTGTGTGTTTGTGGGTGTGTGTGTGTGTGCGTGTGTTGAGAGAGAATACTGTGATGCATGTGTGAGCTGGGAGTGGGAGCAGCCCTGCTTGTGCCTTTTGAACACATTTATTACTTGTGTCCAGTGGCACCACAGCTAACTCTCAGGCACCTGTCCCCATCCTTGCACTCCTGCCCCAAACTCGGCGCATTCTAAGACATAGAATTTTCACAAAGCAAAGAAAGACCCAGGATGTTCAGCCCTTTTTTCATCATCTGCCAAAAATAAGTTAATATAAAAAAAGGTGAAGATGACCTGATTTTTATAACATCCATTTAATAAGACTTGTTTCGTTAACTGTTCAACTGCTGGTTTTGAGAGGCCACATCATGTCAGTATATACAGTCACAATGTAACCTGTATCAGGTTTTGGGAAAAATAAAATAAAATACTTTCCATCCTAGATCCTTCTTTGCATTCTTTTGTAAAACATGTTTTTTAAAATATTAAATACTCAATTCCACCGACGACTTTTGTATTGAACACTAGACATTTCAGACACTAGACTCCTTTCAAACCCCGAAAAATCGGCATTTAAGCACAAGATGAGGAAGGCTTTTAGAATGTTTGGCTGTCTAAAAGCCTTTAAAAAAATTAACCACAGGCCTTAGTGTTGGGCTCCATGTCCTCAGCGATTTGAAATTGTAATGTCAATATCTGTTCTATGGAGCAATTGGTACTTCTTTGAATATTACCTTCTCAATCCAGCCTCCAAGACTCATCGCTATTGCGGCTCTGACTTAACAACTTGATATTTATTTTCGTGGGGCCTTGTGAATTGGCCTGATATGGTTTGAGAGATCTTGTCTGACTGGGTGTTGTAACAGTTGAGACTGGTTGTGTGGTCTGTATGCTGTACATACAGTGTATATGTACATTTCTATATAGTTTTTGTCTGTTTGGTTACAGATGCAGGAGGAGGTTTGTGCATGGATGTACTTACTGCTCCTGAGGATGCGTGTCCTCGGGGTAGGTCAGGTGATGAGCTGAATTCATGTCCAGTGGAACACCAAGGCCTTTTGAGAGTTGCTCCCACTCTGGCTTGTACTTAGTTTTATTTTCTTGTGTATTATTTTTTATTATTTCGACTTAATTTTTATGTACAGTTAACTCAATTTACTGGGTGTGGCATGAGCTGATGAGCCAGGTGTGCAGTCATTCAATCGAAATGCTTCAGTGATCATTTGGGATGGCTCACAAAGGGCTTGTCATGTTGAGTTTTGGACTCTTGAGCTTGGCGTTGCCTTTTTCTTGAGTCTTCTTTTTTCTTAAATAGGTGTGTTCAGCAAGGAGCACGTGGTCTTGCTAAAGTGCTGTGTTTGTATAGCTGTATTTGCTTTGGAGATTATCAGCTTTCTTTGGCTTCCAGCCTCAAAATTAGCTGTTTAATACTACGTCATATTCTTTGGTTTGTCATTTGTTTGCTCTGTATGTGTTCAGGGCAGCTTCACCTGGTATTGTATGAGCCATTGGTTCTCATTCTGGTCCTCTAGTATTACTGGTCCTACTGGTTTTTCTATTCTGCCTGGGTTCGTAATTACATTAACCTGTTCTTTCAGTTACTCCACCCCCCCCCATCTTGGGAGATTTTAGATCTGTAAGAACAGGTGGGGGGGGGGAAACCCAGCAGAACATAACTCTGTTGCTACTGGTACCTCAGGAAAGATTGAGAACCACCGATGCATATCATCCCCCTTATGAGGCTAGTTTAAAAACACGACCAGCTTGCATACAAAAAGTACTGTATTAAGACATCATTGGTTTATCCATCCTCAGTTCTTCAAAAAGGGCAGCACTGTTCATGTAATGGAACTCCTGTTCGACCTCCCGCAGCATCGTTGCTGCCTTGCAGCATCGTTTCACCAGCAGACAGTCAAATGTTAAATGGAATCAATTTTATACAGCGCTTACTTAATCTAGCGACCACTCAAAGCGCTTTCCAATGTATCCTCAGATTTAGCTCAGGAGGCATAGCTCAGGAGATAGGCAGTTGTCTACTGGTCAGAGATGGGTGGTTTGATCTCCTACAGAAAATGTGCTGAGGTGTCCTTGAGCAAGACGCCGAACCCTTAACTGCTCTCCGAGTGCTACGCTGCAGCTGTGCCCACTGTTCCTATGCAGCTAACGAATTCCACCGCCCTTGTTCATGTGGCAATAAAACATGCTCACATTTACCAAGCATAAGGGATTAAGTCTGGAGCCCTTTTTTCGTGATACCCCGCAGTGGGATTGAACCCACCGCACCGGAGTTGGAGGCATCCACTCGACTGCTGAGCCACCACAGTCCCCAAAGAATGGTTTCTCATCCTAGTGGTGAATCCCAGAAGTGAATGTTCAGAAATCAACCTTGCAGTGTACATTCTCTCTGCTAACTGAAGATGGTCCCAAGGTCCTCCCCATACTGACCTCTATGGTGAAGGACTGATCCCTCTCCCTGTCATTGTACAACTGGACAGTTAGCGGTACCATTTTGGTTTTGAAATACTCCAGAATGGGTAAATTTAAGCAAAGAAGTCTGGAGCCTTTTCTTTTTTCTGTTCTGATCTTAGAGGTAGTGCTAGAATCCACTGAGTAAGAGGATGAACAATTCATCCATGGTATATGGCAAGTCATTGAAAGTGTACATGAACTCTTGTATGAAAATATATTTTAACTTTAAACTGTCATTTAGTTACCCTTGTTCAGATGTGAAGCTTTGATTTACCTTTTTTTTCTGTACAATGACACAAGGTGTGTGCATACGTTTCCTTTTCTCAATTTCCTTTTTGTTTTTAGCTTTTTTTTTAAAAACCCATCTTGTAATATCTGATAAATGCACTATAATAAAGAGATATCTATTACAAACCTGCTTTCAAATCCTTCATGTCGGGGTCATTTGATAAATAGGAGTACATATTTGTAGGATATCATAAAAATGAATTTGTCATTTTTTGGAACCATAACATCTGTTAGTTCTCTGAGTATGTGTCTTTAATTTTCCACAACATTTTAAGCCCCTATTAAAAAGCAAGGATATGACAATCCAGTAGGATTTCTGATGGGCAGCAATGTGCCCAATCCACAAGCAAATGCCCACCAACAGATCTTTTGGACCTATATCTTGATGCATCCTCAATAGTCCAGGTAACAGAATCACAAAAAAGGTGAACCAGTTCAACCGGATCAGAAGTTTATTCAGAAACATCTTCTCACTCAAAGAGGAGACCCATTGAGTCTGAGCAGAATGAAAGCATCCCCACTCTTATAAACAATACATCAATACCACACGTGAAACCAGCCTTTGCGGTCTGTGTAGAATCTCCTCCAAGACCATCAGGCACCACTGAAAAGCTCTACAAAAACTGCCCATGGCTGCCAAAGAGGCTATCAAAGCTTTTGCGGAGACTCTGGAATAAAAACAGGAACCCTGACTCTGGACACCTACTGAGGGCTACTTCATCCCTGAAGAATGGAACTCATTAAATCTTGACCAGTTTCCAGTGATCTCATTGCTAGTCTCTAAAGGGATATCCACGATGACACATGAATATGCTAAAGATAAGGTTCACTGTGGGACGTTTCACTAATTGCAGAGGCTTCTTGAGAAGGGTGTGATGGTTTCCCCTTTCTACTGTTGCTTGGTAGATGACTTCTGTATCTACCAAGCAACAGTAGAAACAAGAGGTTCCGTTTGATGGTGGGTTCGATGGACATGGTATGCCCCCCCCCTTGCTCAGACTGAAGATGTCACCTGTTTGAGTGATGAAACGTTTCTGAATAAAATTCTGATCCAGTTGAACCGATTCACCTCTTTTGGTGATCCCCATACTTGGATTATTGAGCATGCGTCAAAATGTCGATATGTGTGTCATATTGTGTGAGTCTCCATAATATTATTGAATCATATGTGTTACAGATAGCGGGGATGTTGTTGAAGATTACTGGGAAAGTTAAGCTGTATTTGACAACATCATATGTCCTTCCATAAATGTGAAGAGTAGACAGATGGGTAAGATCGGTTCTGTGACCTTCCTGAACGCTTGCTCAGCACATGTATGAATACAGCCAACGAATCAAAGGTCAAAACTTTATGATGTGATTATTTCACAAAGTCTAACGGAAGTGTCACCCTAAGTCATTCTCGGTCACACGCGTTGTTCCGGCAGAGCTCTTGTTGGCACTTGTGTTTAGTTCTTGCTAGCATATTAGCATATTAGCTACCCAAAATGTCTTTCTCTGCTATATAAGAACGAAAAGCTGACTCAGAGAACAGTGAATGGTTAGAGAAGTGTGCTTTCATATACGTCCGTGTCAGGCCCTGCTCTCTCTGTTACAGTGCATATCGGTATGTAGAGAACATGATGTAAGACGGCATTTTAAGAGGACTCATGCTAACTCTTGACACCACTTTCCCACTGGGCTCTAAAGCTCTCCGGCAGAAGACTTTGGGGCTAACTTCATGCTACGAGCTAAGACATGTGTCACTGTTTCAGGCTTGTACGGAGCAAAAGAGCTACACTAGCGTTCCTACGAGTGGCGTGGACAGTTGGCAAAAAGAAGAATCCCTTTACAGACAGTGTCAAGGAGTGTATGCTAGCATCAGTCGAGGAGGTAGTTACAGATGAGAAAAACCTGAACTAGCTTGAATGATTTGGTCAAGAACATTCCAACTTCAGCCACAAGGAGAGCAGAGGGCATTGTGTTGGACGTTTCCCAGACTCTATTGGACAGACTGTGGAAAGTGGAGGTGAAGTCTAATTAAGCTTAATTCTGTTATACATACTACTTTACACACACACACACACACACACACACACTTGTCCATTCAGAAACAGTGTAGCTGGGCCTATTGTGTTGTTCTTGTCATTGTGTGACAAACTATGTTTCCACTACTTTCTGTTTGATGTCTTGCTTGCTTGCTTTTGCTGTCTTGATACCCATCCCTAAGCAATAGCTGGCAGGATCAAAGAACTTCCAGTAGTACCATTCGAAATAATCAAGGGGATCACACCATGTGTGCCAC